>NW_019291487.1:26940-72954 GCF_000500325.1 Leptinotarsa decemlineata | reverse complement strand
GGGAAACTTGTTTGCGAAACATCAATATCGAAATTCTTTCCTTTGAAGATAGTCGAGATATACTGTATTTTGAGTTACTCGGGCAAAACAATTCAGTGCTTATATTTGTAAACATTATTAAATATATCGATATTTTCTTTTCCTAAAAAAAGTGAATAATTTTCTGAGTATACTACAAAAAAGACAGATTAAATATAAAATCCAAAAGTATAAAATCTCCAAACTTGTACATAACGTAAAACATATATAACGTAAAAATTTGAATGTGTGAACGTATAAAAATATAAATGTTACAATATAAAATACAAACTCATCTTAAATTAAAAGTTTTCAAAATGCTAGGTAGGGATGAAAAATATATATGAATATTGAGACATTAATTCAGTAGAATTCAGAAGGAACTCATCAGATCACAATATTGGAATATTTGTGCTGATGAAAAACGAAAATTTAAATTATAGGTAATTTTGAGAAATCATTTCTGTACTACCATGAGCGGTTGTCACCCCATCCTAGAACTCCATACATTAAGAATGACTGAACTAACGGAAAATATACACTGCGCAAATCATTGATACTCAAAATATTTTTAAGTGTTCGAAAACATACAAAAGGGTCTTCCACAAAGATAGTCTACATGTATTTTCCAATTAAGATTATGGTCAATGTGTGTTCCGAGATATTTTACTAAACTGGATTTTTTAAAGCTATGTTCTTTTTTAATAATAGATAATAATAATAATAGGTCTTCATTCCCAGAATGATACAAAAAATAAATGTGAACATTTACTCAAACGGGAAAGGCTGAAGATCAGTTCTGATAATTAAATGAATATTTATGTTTTGTGCATTGGGAAAACCATGACTGTTACTACAAAATGAAATATAATATATTTTATCAATATTTATTGTCAGTAAACTATCATCAAGCCAATTTACTATAGTGTCAATATCGTTTCTTATATGAGATTTTACATCTTCCCAGGTTGCTCCATCAATTATTAGTACTGTATCATCAGCATATGAGACCACTTTTCCAGAAATATCAATGGATAACATATCATTCGAATATAATATAAATGAGATTGGCCCTGAAACAGTGCCCTGGAATGACACATGCCATTTAGTACAAAACAACTTTTTTTTCATCTCGCGAAAAATACACATGTTTATATCAAATTTTTAAATGATGAGGATAAAAAATGAATGAGAATTATATTCATGTACTTTTTGTTTGTCAATAACAAAACTACACAATGGGGATATTGGGGAAATTTTTTCCCAATGCTATATATACGTTTTCAACAACTTCTCAATGAGAAATTGTTGCAAACTATCTATGAAAAAGCAAAATATTCAGGCTCCAACTTCAAAAATTATCAAGATTTCTGGGAGAACTTCCAATTCGGAAAAAACAGTTGATGAATAAATGAAAACATTGTTGAGAGGAAAATTCCTATAAATATTTTTTATCGGATATCATTAATTGTTCAACTATTCAACAACTGATTTTCCATTACTCATTATTCATATTTAATGGGTGGAGAAAAGATGTTTTCAATAACTGCAATAATTATGATAATTTTTTAATTTTTCGGATATTTGCAACAAACTGAACCCTTTTCTTGTTTCGTAGATTACTGTGAAAGATATTTGAAAATCGAACGGCAACTCAAACATAATTTTCTCTAAAACGATTCATTGCAAAACCAAGTTTCGACATAGATCGCCACCATCATTGAAGGCACGCGACACAAAATTTAATGGTTAAAATCAAAAAGTAACACTTGCGACACACCGATTGATTCTCTATAGTGGATACAACTTGATCAACTTATAAACAATTAATATTTCTACCAAAATGTGTTGAGAATTGCATATATTCGAATAGGTCACGTTGAAAAATTCATAGAAATGTCAAAGAAACAAAAAAGAGAATCGAAACTGCTGGCCTGAATCGAATTTAATGAAAACACCACATCAGAGCTGAAGCAGTATTACTGACATCTCCTGATGAGGCTGATTTGGTTGACGAAACACGCATCTGAGAGACAGTACTCGGATCCGGGTGAAGATAAAGGGTTTTCGTCAGATGAATGCTAATTGTTCATTATTAATGTCAAACACAATATGCTTTTATTTCATGACTCAAGAAATAGAAAAAGAAATGGAATACCCAAAAACTGAAAAGCAAAGTTTCAATGAGAGCTGGATTTGAGAACAGAAGCAGAAATCATGGAAGGAATACGTATTTTGTTTAGCGAAAATCAGTAAATCCTTCCTTCTTTGCTATTCAATGAAGTTGAACTGGAAACAAAATTTGCAATCTGAAACTCATTAGTGCAAATCCTTGCTTAATTGAAAATATCGTTGTTTCGTAAGGTCAATTGAATGAATTTCAGTTATTGGGCTATTCAGAAACGACATTGAAAGAAAGAGAGCGGAAGTGAATAGACAAAGTTCAACATCGGAGTTCTGGAATTTGATCGATACATGAACCTTTTGGGTGAACTAAATTCTTCTCCCGATTCTGATTTAGTTGGTTATTATTTATTGTTTCCTGATGAAAAAGATCGAAATGAACCCGCTGATTGAATTTTTCTGCAACATTGTTTTGATCAAATATTCTGTTATCAGAAGACTGGCCTACAAACTCATCTGATGCAATTTCCTAATAGCTTTATTGTTAAGTCAGAAATTCCATCAAACAGCATAGGTGCAAAATTTTCATTGCATTTAAAATATACAAAAAATGCGTTATTTTCATATTATTAGAACAGGGAAAATCCTTATTGGATGATTGAGGAGCATATTCAACACCCTGAGAAAGTCAATGTTTGGGGCAGGGATATTGAAAGACAGAATTGTTGGCCTTTATTTTTGAAGGAACTGTCACAAGGAAGCGTTACTTATACTTTACCTAGACAGTATTTTTCCAAATGTAAACAATCCTAGCTGACTGGATGAAAGTATGTGGTTGCGAGTTTCTAAATATCTGTTTCCTTAGGAGGTGGATTGGTAGATGCGGACGATGGAGTGGTCTCCAAGATCTCCAGATCAACCACTAGATTTTTTCCTGTAGGATTATTTGAAATCGAACCTTTATATTTATGTGAACCGCAAAATTTAGAGGAGTTGAAAATTCGAATTGAGGTCGAAATTAGCAGAATTACCTTAGAAGTTATTCGCAATGTGCGAAGGGAATGTATCTGTAGATACAGTTTATCATTCACTAAATTACATGTATTTATAAAAGCATACAATAGAAGAAATTGGCGATTGATATAGATACTCGTAGAAGAAAAGGTTTGTCAAAACGAGTCTTATTATTGAATTTTTGTCAGAGAAAACATAGATATTGATGATTCACTTAAATTTTTGGAAAACTTGTTTGCGAAACATAAATATTGAATACTTTCCTTTGATGATGGTCTTATGTTTGTAAATAGTATTAACAATGTCGATATTATCTTTTCCTTTTCTTATAGTACTTGTATTTTTCATTTGTTATTGTATTTGTGACTTTATTGCGCTGAGTGAAGAGACTGGTGAATGGCAGTTTCAACATCTCATTTAACTGTTGTATTTTGTTGGATATGAAGTTATCCTCGCTGTGAAATAAAATTGATTTTTGGTCATTCAGTAGAAAGATGTCAAATTAATGATCACCACTAAATGTGGTTTTGGAATACTTTTCAGATGAAGATCACAAGACCTATAATTCAAAAAAATTTACAATTACGTCACTACTTCGAAACCAGTGACATATACATTTAAAAATCGTCGTTCAGAACAAGTATCGACTTTTGAAGAAGAAATACATTACTTATACACATTACAAGAGCATTGACCATTTCTAGAAATATTGAAAGTATCCGAACTTACCGTTCAACACATGTACGGTAACATTGGCCGGCCTAGCATTGGAAGGGTTACATTGATAGTTTCCCGAGTCTGATGGTCTGGCTTTCTGGATGAGGAGTACACTTCTACTTATTTCTCCCCGTTCTGTGGATACGCTGACTCCTCCTCTCAAGCTGTTATAACTGATGATCTGAAAACGTTCAAAGTTATGTTAAGTGAACGAAATAATCTGTGGGAAACGCTAAATGTCTCGAAAATTCCAATTGAATCAGGAAATTAACGTTATGTAAATAATTACTACTTTTAAAGTGTCAACCGATAGTTGAATTATGATATTAAGTGGATTTACCACTTTTCTACAATAGAGTGTATTTCATTATCCCAGTAGCTAGGAGTTTTATTTTCAGAGCTTGTCCATTGTTACAAAAATGTGTTGAGTGAATTCTGTGGAACTGGATTATACTTCAAAATCGAAATACTAAAGACCAATTGTTGGAAAGCGGTATGATTGCTGAAAGCACTCTGAAATATTGGGATCTTTTTGATGTACATAGGTTGGGCCATTCAGATATGAAATTACAACCCTGATTCGTCTAGAAAATATGTCAGGTTGAAGTTGACTGACGGACTGCTAATAGACATAATGCTCCCTAGGAGGCTTGGGGTGTTATTAACATGGCCTATTCAGAACACAAACAAAGTAGTCCATGACAGCCCAAACAGAACAAGCCTGTATTGCTCCTATGCGAATCTGGGACGGATCAGTGATCAAGTTTATGATTCTGAAATTTTTTTGTTGGATTTGGCTTCCAAAAATACTCTGGATTGAAATGGAACTAGGTGGCGGTGAGGCATTTGTAAGACAACCAAGCACAAATAATGATTATTTCAATTTTTGTAGAGATTTTTAATCATTCATAACCAAATTATCCGCTGTTACTCACTGATAATGTACTTTTCTGAAGATGAAAAATATGTTTGAATTGGTTCCAGTAGTTTTGGAGGTTTTGGGGATCCACACTTTCTGAAAACTGAAAAAAACGTATTGAAAAAATAATAATTGTAAATACAATTGTTTTGATTCGATCTCGTTATCGCTTTTTCGAAACAATCTGTTTCAGGAAGTATGTTTGATCTCGAAACTCAGGGTTCTACAAAACCAAGAATACGAATATACTAAACTCCGTTAGGTGTTATTACATTACACATTTGTACTACTAACTCAATACTCATCCGTAAAACAACTCGCACCCATCGGACTTATAACGTAAAATACTATTGGCTACACAACAAAGAATATAAATCAATACTATATGCATAGTTTTCATATTTGAATAGGCAATACGGTTTTCTGCAAGCGTCAGACGTATGAAGTCTCTAATAGTTTGTTTTTGGTTTCGCTGGTTTTGAAATTTTCACGACAGTCACAATAGAATACTGAAAATTCCGGTTGAATATTGAGTTTATTCAGTGTTCTAGATGCCAGATTCCTACGTTATTTACCGCAATAAACTCACGTTATATCTGTGAGTCAGCTATACCTGACAATGCATCAGATTTATCCACGAAGGGCTTTTTTGTGTCTGGTATGAGTGAATCATAGTTGAGGCAGCACATCTGCCGATGTACATTCTCCTTCTGCTGCTCAAGAAAGTGATACGAGTCAGATTCACTAGATATCCTACATTCGAGGAAAACGTTATATAGTGGTTTCCTGGCTGCCCCACCAAGCCTCCTGTGTTTGTTAACATCATCAAGAGTAGGAGAACTAGGAGTTTTTGATGCGATATTACAGAAAAACACTTGGGTTTATTAACTCAACGTCTATCTTCCCTATAGACTCAGAATAAGTTTATTTGTTTACTCACGGTGCATGAAGGGGCACACCAGTAGCTTGGAAAAGGAGGAATGTTACGACAGTGCCCTGCATTACCATGACAAGACTATCTACGATAACAGGGCTACCGGTATGCCGAGGGTTTTGTAATATATATACTGAACTAAGTGGGTTCAGAGTCACACATACTATTGGCATATATAGACACATTTCAAGATGAGGCGTCATTTATGAGAAGTTTCAGCTATACGGGCAATTCTAATCCCCTTCATTGCAGATCGGATAACTAAAATGATGGATCATACATATCTGTGTCTATGCTCAAGTCATCAGTGATGAGCTAGCTTATTTTATAATGGTTTTTTAATTTTATTTCATAAACGTTTCTATGACAAATTTATAAAACACTTTTATTGCCTACAACTGTATTGTGTTCAACGATCATCTGATACAATCAATTAGCATTTGCTGGTTGGGTGGTTTCCTGGCTGCCCCACCAAGCTTCCTGTGTTTGTTAACATCATCAAGAGTAGGAGAACTAGCAGCTTTTGATGCGATATTACAGAAAAACACTTGGGTTTAGTAACTCAACGTCTATCTTCTCTATAGACTCAGAATAAGTTTATTTGTTTACTCACGGTGCATGAAGGGGCTCACCAGTAGATTGGAAAATGAGGAATGTTACGACAGTGCCCTGCATTACCATGACAAGACTATCTACGATAACAGGGCTACCGGTATGCAGAGTCACACATACTATTGGCATAGATAGACACATTTCAAGATGAGGCGTCATTTATGAGAAGTTTCAGCTATACGGGTAACACCTTACTAGGAAAGGCAATTCTAATCCCCTTCATTGCAGATCGGATAACTAAAATGATGGATCATACATATCTGTGTCTATGCTCAAGTCATCAGTGATGAGCTAGCTCGAATTTCAATGTATAAAAAATCATTCAAACATTACTGCGACAGCAATGCAAAATTGTAGGTACGGATGGTTCTTCCCAGAGAACGCTTCCGATTAGATTAGATTGTCAGGGAGCTAGCCCCTGGCCTGATTCACTGCGACCTTCTCACATCTATCGTGATGCTCCTTCATTGTTACAGCTCATTGTCTAGCTTGATGTCTTTGATGAGACTCCATAGCATTGACGCTTTTGATAAAAGCACATATAAATAATTTTTTCTGGCTGACACCAATATTCTGCAATCAATATAAATCACTTCAAACGTCATTTCTCAGACAATTTCTTCCAAAGCATTTTTTATTAAACGCAAACTGTAAATTATGTTAAATTACTCAAAAACTTGTTGCTCATTCTAAGAATGCTATACCGCTTACAATTAATATTACCCCTAATAAATCTTTAAGTTATTCTTAGGCCTCACCAAATAAAGGTCGGAGCGAGCGTAAATATTTTGCAAGAAGCTCCTTAATATTCAATTTAATTCCAGTTATACGGCAGAGGTTGTTGATTCAGAATGTGATGAGAAGGGTACGAATTGGTGTGAATCGAGAAGGAGTATTAAGACAGAAGACAGGTGTCTTTGATAGCACGAACTTGAGAGGTAAACCAGCCATCATGGAAGCAAACACATTTATGTTCGCGAGAGAGTGTATTCGATCTATTAGTCCGAGATAGTTCGGCAATTACTGGTTTAGTATAGTATAGTAGATTTGTACCGAATTGAAAATTTGGCCAGAGATTGTAAATAGAGCAGATCAAAAATACTTTTGAGTATTAATTGCAAGTACACCTTTACAGCCATTACTTCAAATTTTGGCATTGAGTTTTATCGATTTTTGAAATATGTGTGACTCACAATTAGATTACCGCGAGATTTTGGTATTACGAATAAAATTGACGATTATATTTTACTCCAAAAGTGACAATTGGGCTTAAGAATTGTCAAGTTACTTTATAGGACGGTTACGTAAAAGTCTAGTAATAAGACTTGCACCAAATTGAAAATTTGAGCAACTGATTCCAAGTTTAATTTAAAGCGAGTGTTCGCTACAATGGTTGCTCAAGAACTTTTTCTAAAACTATATACTGGACAAAAATGTTCTAAACTTTTTAGATAGATATGATAAGTTTTGGAATAGAATGATTTTGGCAAGAAAAATCAATCAATAGGACAGTAATAGGCGGAGTCAATGCGGTACAAAATAATGAATGGCAGAAGAAGCCAAGCGTCTGGCTAGGACAAACATCCATATGGGCATTCGGAAAAACCCACGACTTGTATAGAAAATGCATTTGCCGTGTTCCATAACATTTCAGTAGATAACCCAGGCAGTACATTTTCAAGAAGAATATTGCAATTTCACAGTGAAAAAATGTTTCCTTTGCCCCAGTACATTAAAGTATCAAAAAGAATAATGAGAAGAGATATTGCCAAATATTTACTGGCACTTAGGGCAGAGAAGATTGAAATTGTCAGATTTTCTATCTGTCTGGACAATTGTATTATTGTTTTGAATGGACTGCCAAATTGCATACCCTCAAACCGTGAAATTTCTTACCTTGGATTCATTAAGAGCTCATAAAATAAAATCCTGATTCGAAATTATTTTTAGCGACGTAACAAAATATATCTAATGAAGGTCATGGAATAATAGTAACTAATGATAACTAATTTGTATCAAGTGACGTGTTTGTTCTAAAGAAAAATTGAAATTTCAATGACATTTTCAGTGTGTTATATTTTCAATAAAAATCTTTATTCATAATCTAAAATTTGATATAAAAATTGCAACAATACGTATCGAATTAGTATCTATGCCTTTGTAGAGAGTTGATTGGAACCTAAAATATTCATATATTTATCATTTTCATCAATAGTGTTTTTGCTGAAGAAATCGATACCAAACTCAATTGCCAAGCTTGAACTACTCAGTTCAAACTGAAGCTGATTATTCACACATAGGTGGGTTCAATCCCAACTATAACTTCATTCACACTACCCCCTGGTGCCATATCGGGTTAAGTGAAAGAAAGACTACATTAGGCTCATTAACTTGCATGAGCCTGAGGGAGGAGAACGGATGGATTTGTCACTTCTGATTCCTCAAAACGGATTCAATATCCCCCGGAGCATAGGGCAACACTTGTATCTCGTCAATACCGTAAGAGTACCGTAAATGTTAATAAAGCACTTTTCGTGCAGCGTTATGTCGATGGATATAGGCCGAAACCGCATATGCTGGACATGCTGATAGCAAGTGCATAAGGGTTTCGGACGCCTCGCGGCAGGTCCTGCACCTTGTCTCAAGAACCTCCATACCCATCACGCGACTGCGGTAGATCGAGGTGTTAAGAACACCACCCTGTCATGCCATGAAGAACCCCTCAGTTTCTGACTTCATCCCACTCGATTAGAGGAATGCGAAAGTCAGGTGCTTTGATAACCCAAGGTCTTCAACGTTATTAGAGAAGACCCCATACTATGGCTTATCTTTGTGTTGCCGCAGAAGTGAGGTGATCTCTGCGGCTTTTATATGAGACTTTTGTTTGTGAACACTTCGTTCAGTGTCGAAAACTGCTCCTCGGGCAGTTGCCCTCACCATGCAGGGTACACCCAGTATCATTTTGTCATGCAGAAAATCCAAACTCAAAAATCCACGATTTTCCTATTTTCGGGGGAAGTAAAACCGTGAAACGTGTAACGGATGATTTGTGATGCAAACTCCTATAGAGATGCGGCATTTTTGGGTCTTTACGTCGAGTTGATGCAGCTCCTCCCAACTCCACTTCACTACTCCAAATGACTGGAGTGAGATTGGACCAAGCATGTTTATTGCAGCAACTTTGTTTTCTGCCAACAGTTCCCATGACCGGATCTGTCGTAATTTGTTCTGATACTTGCTGCGGATAGAGTTCTTCACTGCTCTTACCTCTTGTGAGATGCAGAAGTGAGATGCAAAAGAGAAGAGGATTGAGGAAATCGCCTGGAAATACACCTCTTCTGAAAGTAACACATCATGTTTGGACTCTGGCTTGACCAGATGTTATGGTGAAGCGAGTCCGCCAGAGTAGTATCAGTTTTTCAAGGCATCTCACTATTTTGTCGGGTACCGCAAGACATCTGAGCAAATGCAAGATGAGCTAATACGATGTTGTATCAAATGCCTTACGGTAATCGATCCAAGCCATAAAGAAGTTACGCTTTTACTGTATCGAGTCCTGCGTTACACATCTATGGTAAGCAGCTTCTCTTTACATCCAGCGACTCCTCTCTTCGACCCTATCTGCTCAAATATCCGTTCGAATACTCGATTAACTACGGTAAGTATCTGTGTGTATAAGATGCTTGTAAACAACTTGTAACAGGAGTTCAAGTCTGTAACTCTTAGGAATCGACAAATCTCCGCTTTTGGGAATGAGAACGTTCCGCCCCACAACAAACCAGTTATTATTGTTATTATTATTATAAATGCTATCTCATTCGACCGCAATGATGCGCATCTGAGTCTCCATTTTGGATATTCAAAATGTCCGTCGAACAATTACGACTACGAACTATACTCTTCTATAGCACGTTGTCAGGGGATTTACTTGGTTGAACAAAATTACTCCCATGATAACCTGTCACTTCTATTATCCACATCCGCTAGTAAGGTGACATTGTCTTACATTGTTCTGTGCAAGCCACAACATTGTCTGTTTCCCAAAATTGAGGAATGATCTACGTCCATTTTGATCAGCTTGTTCTTGAATTAGACTCAATTATTAATCAGTATGTTATTAGCGATAATTATCAACAATAAATAGTTATCTGGACTTACAACTATTTTTACATTATAGTCTTCTGAATGGGTGAATTCTTGAAGATGTTTTAAATAATTCAATAGTGAAAATAATGAGGTTATGAATCCATCAGTTCCATTAGTGTAACGTAAATAACCATGAAGCTTCTGCCAAATATCAGAAAATTTGACAATATTGAAATTATGTTACGACAGAAACATGATGATTCTTCAATAACTCAAACGCTACAATTCAGTACCGGAACTTGATATAAAAATGTGATATATTTTAATAGATATAGGATATCTCTTTTTATAGTATGTCATAAAGTTGAATCTGAGCAATATCGCCAATTTCACGGCCAGTTATTGTCACATTATGGAATATCGATTGGCGCTATCTATTGGTTGTGACTATCTCTTTCACGATAACGAATAACGTTTTCTACTACTCGACGTTCTTTAATGTGGAAGGACTTCCCGATAAATGTTGTATTTGAAAAATACCGGTCATATAATGGTTCTCGTAAGACGTTTTGAAATAGGACAAAATTATTTCAAATAATTACGTTATGGAATGATCACAGAAATAACCCATAAATTGAACCTGAATGATTATCATTTCAATAACGTTTGTTATGGGATATTATAGAAACATATTTTTTCATAAATGGAATAACTGGTAGAACATCGACATCATAAATATGTCTAAAACTGGATAGTTTTCATCAAATATTATTGCACATCTTATAAAAAACCATGACATGACATGATATGACATGAGTTGATAACGGAAGTATTTTTTCTTTTATTCGAAAAATTGTATTTCCATAATATTGATGAAAATGAAAGCTGAATAAATTCTCGAAGGTCAATGTAATATTGTAATATTGAATTCCATTATCATTGAAGTTCATCATGGAAGTCAACATTCGGAAATTACAAAGAAATTAATTGCCAATAGTAACATATCAAGTCATATCAATCTTCCTGTTTAATATTTCACGCTATGGACACTTTTGTATATGTTTCAATATACCTAAGCTTCGACCACGTAGATGCTCTTTCTGTTTTCCAGAAGCCAAGACTTTTCGTATTTGTTCAGAAACAGGTGAAACGTAAGCTTTGTACTTCCAAATAGACAAATGTGCAACTGCCTATCTAGAAAGAGGACGCAGCTTGTAGACGGAAGAGTCCTACATCATTTGGATCCCAGGAAACGCGTACCAATCTTGGGGTGGAACAGAGGTACTCACAGTAAAGTACTCTTTCCGCGGCAAGTGTCAACATATCTGGATATTGTTGTTGGGAAAGAACAAAGTTGCTGCCACAAGCCTGCTTGTTTTTTCAATCCCACTTTATTCTTTCAAAGTAGTGAAGTGAATTCGAAAGTAACTGTTCTGACTCCATGTGAAGAATAACTTTCATAGGAGTTCCCCGTCAACTGAGAGGATGTGGAATTTTGGGTTTGTTCACAACACAATGGATGTAGCTAGAGCCCCGGAATCACTTTTCTCTTGGGGCTACACAGAAATGAGTTGCTGCATGTGTTTTTTAACAACACTGGAAACCTCGGCTGATCCTCAGGTCAATTGCTTTCCTCAGGCCAACTGGTCTTGAGTCGAAAACTAAATTGTTGATTTTGATAAAATAGTATCCTCATCACCATGGTCTATCGTAGCCGCGTGATGCGTATAGAGGTCCTTGAAACCAGGTACAAGGCCTTCCACTAGGTGTCTGAGTCCCTTATATGCATTTGATGTGGCATGTCCAGCCTTTGCGGTTTCAAACCATATCCATCGATTCAACACGGCCCTCAGAATGCTCTGTTACCATCTTTGCCACTTCTATGGTATTGACGAAACTTAAGCTCATGCCTTATGCTCCGAGGGATTTCAAATACGATCTAGCAAAGCCACTCTATTGAAATTGTTATTTCAATTTTGGAGGTCCTTATTGGAATGATGCCTTTTCTACTCTCGAATCTCAAGGTCATGCCGACTTGTCGGACATATAGAGAAAGTTGTCAATTTTGGTTCATTGCGTTAATTCAGGGCACATGCTTTTCGGATATTCACGATGTGAGAAGTTGCTATTTTTCAATGAATCCAGCACACCCAACGATTGAATCAGGGTTTCAGAACAGGGTACTAGCCCCATCATTTAGAAAAACACTTTTGATATATGAATTCAGCTAATCAAGTAGGTATTTGAGAGTTATGAAGTAATACGACATACAACTGAAATATTCTAGACTTTTAGGAAAGTCGCAACAATCTAAAAAGCATCAAACCAAGATCTTTTGTTCAGAAACCGTTTTATATAATCATGAAAAAGTCAAAATCCATTATTGTATTAGTTTGAGAATGTCCATATAGGACGAAACTGCAGTAACCTTACTTACAATTGAAAGTGGTAAAAAACATATAAATTTTCATTTCTCTTTTCAATATGATCTCCTACCACGTTGTAATGGCTACATCCATCAATTGATCATCTCTGAATGTTGACAATTCATTTTACTGCCAATGAAATCGTTTTTCTTATTGAAATAATTCACAATAAAAAATATGTTCACCTATGGTTAATTACTTGAATCTGCCCTAATGAAACTTTCTGAATGGATTGCTTTAAAACAGTTCGTAACGTAATACAGACACTGTATGTACTATGCAGACAATTGCACATATCTCATTATGTCACAATATTTCTTGACAAACGCGCAGTTCAAAAGTAACGTATCTTGATAATGATGAATGGTTTCGATTTGAAATTCATTGTATTCTGAATGAAAAGCGTCATCAAAATAAAAAATATTAGATTTGATTCAACGACCCTGTACTGTTTATTAATAGCAAAATTTGTGTCTAATTTTCCTGGAGTAAGGACTAAGTACACGTCTATCAATGTTACAGTAGCGCAGTCGATAATTTACCACATGTCGTAGTTCTCGTTTGTTGAGATTCCATTATTAATTCGTCACCAAATTAGCAAAGCTTTGGTGCAGAATCTCCTCGAGAGTAGAGGTGAAAGGAAATCACACTGGGTCGAGTGTTATATTACAAGTAACTTTTCATCTACATTGTGTTATGGAACAGGTGATAAATTGTAGGAAAAACTTGATCCGACGCAAATATCTCTTTTCTGCGTGTCTTTGTTTTCATAAGAGACTTTCATCAATTCACATAATAAAAGTGTAACTGATCGCTGTGTGTTCTTGTGAAATATTTGCAGAAAAACTATGAATCTGAAAGATATTGTCATATGATAGTTTTCGTAAGATAGGCCAAAATAGGTGTAAAGAAGTGTAAAGAAGAGAATCGCGATCAACAGCTAGTACCTAATGGATATTGATTATTACATGAATATTTCAAGAATATACGAGTACGAGCGCCAAAGAAATAATGCATAATATTTAATTAGGAAGGTTCATGCATCTGTATGAATATGTATACAATAAGGAAAACTGTGGTGGAATGGAATTCGTATCTACATAACAGAAATGAAATTCAAGATGTAACCAAGTGCTGAACATTTTAATTGGAACAATTCACTTGAAAGAACAGTCAGACTTCGCAAAAATATTGTTACGACAAAAATGTTATACCATCTTGGACGATGTGCTAGAAAGAAATTTGAGTTCTTCATGTTTTCGTTAAAAATACTCAGATAAAAACAGCTTCATGGTCCGAGCTTTTGCCATTGTTATCCTATAATTTTTTTCGTTTTGTACTTTGTGCTTCATAGACCTTGCTTCTGAGATGAACTCACGATAGAAATTTCAGGGTTTGAAATTAAATGACATCGCCGACCATTTCAGAAGACCTCTCCGACTTTTCCATCTATTGAAAAATGTTGTATTTGAACATTCTCTTACTGGAAAGAAATGATCTTCAACGGAATGGCTACTCTGAAGCGGTGGTGGAACAGACTTTGGCTAGAAGGCAGCGAGAGGCTCACAAGAAAGAGAAGCCGCCACAACCAGTACTTGTACTTTCCTACATCAGAGGATTATCGGAAAGGATGAGAAGTTATGAGACCAAGTACAACATCAGAACCTGCTTCAGACCCGGGAACACTATTCGTAGCAGCCTCACGAAAACCAGACCACCAAAGGAGAACTGCGATTCCAAGAATTGCATTCACCGGATACCCTGTGAGTGCGGAAAATCCTATATCGGCGAAACTAAGAGGCCATTGAACGTTCGTATTGCCGAGAACAAAAAACACACACAGTAAAGAGAAACCATCAAATCAGAAATAGAAGAGCATGTTTGGACCCATTAACATAAGATCGAGTGGTACCTAGCTGAGATCATACACAAGGAGGAACACTGGTTTAGGAGAAAATTCAAAGAGGCCGCATACATGTTGTTCAACAATGTATTTAGCCAAGCTAGCGTAGAGATACGAAACATATGGAGACCCATAATCAAGCGAAAAATAGCCTACTCCCGCTTAACCAGTAAAGTGGAAAGAGGAGATAAGTGAAAGTACTCGAAAGACCCATAAATAGTAATTTCTCGAAAGAATTAGTCTCGTCATCAGACAGAAAGACTATTGTGGATACTAATAATCGAAATTTCCTGAACTAACTTGGTATAGAATTTTCATTTTTAATTTTTTGTTTGATTGTTCTATTTTTACTTGTATTTCATTCCACTGTAATTTCATTTCAGTGTTTTTTTACTTGATATAATTGTTTTTTTCAGCTATTCTTTTTTAATTTTTAATTTGTATTGGTTCTTTTAGGGATCTCAAAATATATAATATCAAACAATGGAAGTTCGAACTGATGAAATTCAGTAATTGACACAATTCTCACATACAATTCGATATGAGAAAAAACTTCCAAACCGTCTTTTAGTGATATCACAATTGCTGTAGTACTGTAGTGCTGTTCCGAAGAATATCATAGTCAACGCAATTAAAAGCTTCAGGAAGGTCATTTTTTCCAATGGTTTTCTATCCTTTAACAAGATGAATGTTCAAATTTGAATTCCATCGAAATCGAAACGGCGAATCTGTTAGAATTTCATGTTTTTAAGTATATCTTCAGTGGCTGATTAACAATTCATTCTGAAAGTTCAGAGATGGCTCTTTAATCCTACATTTCTGTTTTGTTGTGAATTGCTCTGACAATACAAAATTTCAAAAGAATCTGGAAATATTTCAGTGAACAAAGATTTGTTCAATACAAGAGTTGAACGCTAGAAAAATAGGTCGATTTATCGTCATTGCCAGATAATTTTTTGGCTTTCGAGATATTATACACAGTTGAATATCAATTTTCATTGAAAGAACTGATTTCATGCTGCTTTTATAGGAAGTATTTCCAAAATTGGTCAGAAGATCATTCGGAAAAGTCTTTGAATTCTATCAATATCGAGAAAACATCATTATTTCTATTCACTCTTCATTTTTTTGTATACATCATGCAAAATTTCTCAGACATAACTTCACGAGGACAGTAATTGAATTTGTTTTTACCAGCCCCATTTCTACTTTATTTGTTTCCATTTGTGTGATATGCAGACATGAATTTATCCGAAGGCAAATTGAATATTTCGAAATGATGAACAAATATTACGAGTAACCGCCTCGAGTCACGCAGGCCCAGTAATACGAAAATTTTTCTGCGGAATACGTTAATCCAAATTCTCATTACTTCCACGGCATACAGTGACGGTCGAATTCAGAAAAAAAATTTCCTAATGAAACTTGTAATTTTCTTGACGAAGAAGTTGTACTCATAATTTTGAAATCTTCAATATAGTATATGCGTTACCATGGAAGTCGTCAACATATGGGACTTTTATTTAATGAGATAATTATATAAATATTACTGGAGTTTTTTCCCAATACCAAACCTTTATTTTAATACCTCGACACGTGTTTCGATAACCAAGTGATCATCTTCAAGAGAAAGATCAAACTGGTCTTCGCTAATTTTCAAAAAGAAGATCAAACTGATCTTCCTCTTGAAGATGATCACTTGGTGATCGAAACACGTGTCATGGTGTTAAAATAACGGTTTGGTGTTTGGAAGAAACTCCAGTAATATTCATCACTACACCAAAGGTTCCAAACACTGCATCACAAGAACATAATTATATAAAATTGGATGTTACTAATAATTTTCGGTTTTCATTACACCAATAAAACTATAAATACATAAATCTCATTTGAGTCACTTACAAATATTTTCAATGAACGACATCCCAAACAAACATCAGTTTTTTACTGCAGCAAGAATAATGATGAAATTGAAATGTTCTTTAAACGACGTTTTTTGTGAAGGAATCAATATTTTCTACTGTTTTTTGGGTTTATAACCTTCCACAATCTGAAAAAATAAATGATTATCTATTGATTCATCTTTCATTTTTTCAGATTGTTAAAAATTATAAACCAAAAAAAACAGTATAGAAAAATGAATTGAATTGGTTTCGAATAAAATCTTTGAAAAAGTTCAATTTTTCAGAAAGTAAAATGAATACACAAGATGAAGTTTGCTTTGTGAAAAAAAAGCCAGTATTGCTTGAATTACAAAAGTATAAAAAATAGTTCATTGATGATAGTTTTTGTGCTGAGAATTACAATAATTTGTAGTTGAAAAGACGTAATTTCTCTGTACGAATAGAGTGCTTTTGATGAGAAAGAGGGAACACTTTTTATGAATTGATGGATGTAGCCATCAGTTACTACGTGGTAGGAGATTATCATAAAAAATGAGAAATAAAACTTACTATGTTTCTTTACCACTTCTATTTGTAACTGATGTTACTGCAGTTTAATCGTAAAAGGACATTTTCGAAGAATTACAATAAACTGAAAATAAATCATAATCTTAGCCCTTATACAGGCCGTTTCTTCATGTGATAACATTGCTATATTCTAAACCGTAACAGATACGAAAACGATTAAATGAAAAAAATGTAACTGTATCAATGGTTGAAGAAAATTCAAGGGCGACTCTCGCCCTTCTCGAGTTATACGGGGAAAACGAAAAACGTTTTTTAATAAAATTTTTTGTAGAATATCAAAAAAAAAGGAAAATGTTATTGTATTTGAAGTGTACTATGACGATGTAATGATAAATATTCGATAAAACGTTTCATCTTAACATGGCCACCATCAACTTTTTTTTTATACGGACCGGTCTCTTTCGTTACAGATATTGATAAAGGTAATAAATTAACAATCCAAAGGTATATTACATTTCATATTTTCATATAGTTTCATTTGAAATAACTACCATCATCAGTGAGAACAATTTTAAATTACGGTCCTGTCATTAGTACTTTTGTAAATTGAATTTCACTAGTTTGGACTTCCATTGTCTAATATATAAAATGGTTTGAAATTCCTGAAACAACTGAAAAAGAAGAATTAAAAATAAATGGCTGAAAATATTAATTATATTATTTTTATCGTTGTTTTAACACATTGTAATAATCCAGAATAAATTATATTAAGTAAAAAAACCTTTAATGAAATAATAGTGAAATAAAATACAAGTTGAAATAGAACAACTGAACAAAAAATAAAGAAATACAAAATGAAAATGAAGATCAAAAATAAAAAATTTAAGAGATTTCAAGCCAAGTTAGTTCACGACGTTTCGATAGTTATTATCCACAATCGTCTTCGGGTGATGACTGGGCACCGAGAGATGACTATTTATGGGTCATTCGAGTACTTTCACTTATCCCCTCTTTCCATTTTTTTCGCTCCACTGGTTCAGTGGGAAATGACCGTTTGGCAGGAGTTGGCAATTTTTCGCTTGATGATGGGTTTCCATATGTTGCGTATTTCTACGCTAGCTTGGCTGAATACGTTGTTCGACAACATGTATGCGGCTTCCTTGAATTTTCTCCTAAACTGATGTTCCTCTCTGTGTGGGATCTCAGCTTGGGACCACTCGATGTTGTGTTGATGGGTCCAAACATGGTCTGGTATTCCTGATTCGCTGGTTTCCCCTCGCTGTTTGTGTTTCTTGTGCTCGGCAATGCGAACATTCAATGGCCTCTTAGTTTCACTAATATAGCATTTTTTGCACTCACAGGGTATCCGGTAAATGATTTCGTGAGGCTGTTACGGATAGTGTTACGGGATCTGAAGCAGGTTCTGATGTTGTACTTGGAACCAATTCTGCTTATCCTATCCGATAATCCTCTGATGTAGGGAAGTGCAAGCACTGGTTGTGACGGCTTTTCTTCCTTACTAGGCTCCTGCTGTCTTTTAGCCAAAATCTTTTCTACCATCGCTTGGGAGTAGCCATTCCGTTGAAGATCATTTTTTGATGATGTCTAGTTCCTTCTCGAGACCTTCCTTCGTGTTACAGAGCCCGAAAGCACGGTATAATAGAATCTTGATGGTTTCTTTTAGTTGATTCATCGTGGTTGGATTCGTGGTTCAGATAATGTCCCGTGTGAGTGGGTTTTCGGTGTACAGATGTTTCCCACTTAGTGTCGGTCCTCTTTTATAAATTGTTTCGATTTCTTAAAAAAATAATTCGGACATTCGTACTTTTCGTTTTGGAAATTGTTGTATTGCCGTAATCCTTCTTTCAAGGCTCATTTATTTCTCCCTTATCAATTATAATTCCTAATATTTTCATAATTCTCAATCCTGGAGTTACTAAAATATTAGTTTTTGGTCAAAATTCAATTGTTGTACAATTTGGTATGATCAAATAGCATCTCAATTCATTTACCATCTCAAACGCGTAGGCTTTGCTTGGTTTCTATGGCAGGAAAAATGAATTCGTTGAGAACTGTCAGACGTTTATGAACATATCAAGTATGTATTCAAATGATGAAAGGACTGATATGCTATTTAGTTAAGTAAAATCTAATAGTATTCCTTTTTTTGGCAAGGAATATGTATGTTGAGTTATACCCGAATCATCGTATTCCGAACATCCAAATGTTAACACAATTAGAAAGATATTTGAAGGACTATGGTGCATTCGACAGAAAGTAAACAAGAAAATGTGTGGTTACTAGTTGTATGAGGAATCACGCACATCTAGTAACATACATCCATTATTTAGGATTGGCCAGTTACAAAAATTATTCTAATCAATATTGTTCTTTACGAGAATTTTCCCACGAAATAGGTATTTCTGTAAAATCCACCAGAACTATTTCGAAAAAGAACAAATAAAAATGCTAGAGTATACGTGAAGTTCATCACCTCAATGAAAGGGATTACGAAAGGCGAGTACGATTTGCAAAGAGGTTGAGACCTAGAAATATTTGTAAAAAATTAATATGGACGGACGAATCGAAATTCAGCAACAATGATTGGTTTAATAGAAAGATTCATTATAGGTGTAATGATACAAATGGACATTTATATATGGAAACCAATTTCAAAGAAAGATTCGGAATGAATGTTTGGTTGGGAATTGTTGGAACAAACATACTTGGTCCTTTCTTTCACGACCATCATTTGGATAGTGAAATGTATCCTCGTTTTCTATTCAACGTATTCGATGACTACTTAGATCAATTGCCTCTAAATATCCGCCATGAAATACAATATTTCCAACAGGACGGTGCTCCTCCCCATAATGCATCAATAGTCATGGAACATTTAGATGCAATATTCCCAAGAAAATGGATTGAAAACAATGGACCAATTGACTGGCCAGCTTCATTTCCAGATCTTACTCCTTTAGATTTTTTTGTCTGGGGTTACATGAAGGATAAAATTTTTTCAACACCAAGTACAGATATCGACCATCTCAAACAAAAAATTAAAGATGCAAGTATCAGTATTACACCTATTATGCTAGAAAATTGCCACAGAAATTTTCTACACCGACAACGTATGTGCATTCAACAAAAAGGTCGTCATTTCGAGCATTCAATGTAGATTGCCATGTAGCTACGATTTTCCGTATTGGTTTAATTATTCCCAAAAGTTCATAATAAAATAAATTGTTTCTTCTGTTTGATTGTTATCACTGATGATTATAGACATTTCAAATGAAACGTTAGAAAAATATCAAATATGAATTATTGTGAATTTATCGCTTCATCAATATCTATAAAAAAAAAGACAGGTCGAATATTTATTATTACATCATCAAAGTAGACTTCGAATACAATTACATTTTTTTCCATTTATTGATATTCTCCGAAATAACAGTTTCAAACGAAAAACAGCATTTTTGGTTTTCCCCGTATAACTCGAGAATGGTATGTCTATACCTACAGTAGATATACACTACTGTAGGTAATAATAGAGGTGTATAACTGAATAGAATACCTGAAATTTGTTTACCTGTGACAATGTGGATACGCTAATTTGACAACTGGTGAGTAAACTATATCGATTTTATCATTTAGCAAATTACATCCGCAATGCTTATAGTGCTTACGAATTTCCAAGTATTCCAAATAATTGAGTTGACAGCCCTTGTTTGCATAGTACAACATTTCCGTATCGCTTAGATTCGAAAAATTGTTTGTGGCTGCTTTCCAAGGAATTGTTTGAAAACCTCGAATTATTTTTACCTGAAAGTCCTTTCATGTTCAGCATACCGTTTTGAGAAATTTCGACCACACTGTCCCACATAAATACTATTATACTCCGGACACTTGAGCTT
The DNA here is from genome assembly GCF_000500325.1 of Leptinotarsa decemlineata. NCBI lineage: Eukaryota > Metazoa > Arthropoda > Insecta > Coleoptera > Chrysomelidae > Leptinotarsa > Leptinotarsa decemlineata. Next base: position 51,876 of record NW_019291487.1, on the reverse strand, counting down.
TCAAACTCCAGATGAAGTGGGCAAGACGGAAAAATCTGGAGTTGTTCGTAGTTAACGATAGCTGGGGAACGAAAAAATAGATTTATTTTAACAGACAGATATCCTTATAGAAAGAAACTGCAGTAACATTAATTACAAAAAAAGTGGTGAAAAATAGACATTTCAATTTCTCATTTTTCATGAAAATCTTAAATTTTTTTGTGACGGATCATAACTAAATGAAGCAACTTCTTCTACAAATGGAAAGTAAGTTTTCACAATTTACGATAGGGGTTCCAATTGAATTCTGGTTTTGTAATGGGGTATTAGATTCGGTATTCATTTGAAACTTGAGTCGATTGTTTGAGAAATGTTTCATGTACCTACCGAAATTACTTTTTGGGTTGAAAGGTTTTAAATACCCCTTAAAACTCATGATATCAGCTTGGTGGGTGCACCAATATAAATCTATTTCTCTATTTGGATACACTCATTTTTACAATGCCCCCTAAAATTCATGCTATCAGTTTGGTGGGTACAACAATATAAATCTCTATTTGGATACACTCGTTCTCACAATGCCCCCTAAAATTCATGCTATCAGCTTGGTAGGTTCACCAATACAAATCTCTATTTGGATACACTCGTTCTCACTTACAGACTCATTTGTGTTGAATGCCCCTTGAAATTCATGCTAACAGCTTGGTGAGTGCACCAATATAAATCTCTATTTGGATACACTCGTAGTCACTTTCAGACTCTATGTTTTTATTCGTGTTTTTCGATAAAAATTATATATTTTGAAACGAATTCGTAGTTCAGTGATTCAAGTATGAGGCTAGAAAACATATTTTGAAGTAGGAAATTATTTAGACTTACTTACGATTGAAAATAGTTGGAAAAAAATTTATAAAGAACATCACAAAGTGTCACTCCATCTAGTGGACGAGGTATTAACCAACTGCAAATCCGTAATTTACCCGAATCCTCTGCATAAGGAAGAAAAACTCTCTTATTAGTCAGTGGGCTATGCTTGAAGACTGGCAATGAACAAATAAAGCAAATGAACTTCAAACGTTCAAGCCAGTCTCTCCAACTTCGGAAGAGGAATGAAATATTCTGAAAGAATTCCGATTTTCAATTGTGGAATATCATTGACTGTAGGTCGATGATGGTCACTATCTTGTACTGATGAGTGGCTAATAAGCCCGAAACCGGTCTGCAAGTGTGCCCGTTCCAGAATTGAAGGTCGACTCTTTCAATTGTATTGCCAATTGCATATGCAGGAAAGTTTCTGTGAAGATTCCTGCACTGCAGACTGGCTTGAACGTTTGAAGTTCATTTGCTTTATTTGTTTATTGCCAGTCTACAAGCATAGCCCACTGACTAATAAGAAAATTCTCTGAAAACTACAACGTAGTGGTTTTGAAATATAATATTTTTTCCATTCATGTGTTTGAAGAAACGTTCATGGGGACTGCCTTCTAAAGCAGCCATGGATTCAGATATTTAAATCATTTGTCGCTTCATTTCAATTCAGAGTTCTCGAACCCTCATTTGAACCACCGTCATTTTTCTATCTCAACCCAGAAGGGAGTCAGGAAGGATCGACGCTGCTTTTCCGAAACAAATGAAAATAACTTTTTATGACATCGCCTGCAAAATAGACAACTCTGTTTCAATGCAGTCAATTTTACCTCCGCCGCGGTATACAATTATAGTCGCTCCATTTACAGTCGCAAATTTGAAAATCCCTGAATTATAAGTTAGAACTAAGCGGCGGCTATCACGAACGCTACTGGTAAATTGCATACTCACAGCATCGTTGTGGTTCCAGAATATAAATGCTGGTGGCTCGGGACTATGTCGGACGACGCAGGTGAGGTTGATAGTGCTCCCACGATCAATGAACAGCTCAGGTCCGCCTACGATCTCTGTGTCTGGTTCTGAAACATTAACCGACGCTGAATATAGATCCGTGTCAGCAGATGCAGCGCTCTACTCAAACTTTTAGTGATTTCGATAAAAAATTCAAGTTCGGAAACTGAGGTGACAAAAGGTTTGAATGTTTTAGTTTTGATATAGTGTGAGTCTATGAAAACCAGTATGAGTTTACAATCTTCAACTATACCTATAATTGAGTCGAAACAAAATGCACCACGTATTTTTGCACCGGCTGTACCACAAACTGGCACAAAGTGCAATGTGGCTACTGCTCTCAACAACACAACCTCTTGATGAAAATTGCTCTTATTCTTGAAATTAACTAATGATGAAAGCTCTGAGTTACGATTTTGGGTTCATTTCATACAATTCAGAAGCACTCTATTAATTATTCTAAACAAACATATTTTATATTAATTCTTTCAACTCCATTATATGGCAATTTCGAAAGCCCTCATTGATATCTCTCTGCCGCTTGATGAAATGTTTCCTAGGAGTGATTAAAAATTACAATTTGTTAAGGAGAGAGTCGTAAAATGCTTGGGTCTCTAACCTTACATAATCTGAAAAATAAATAAATATAGATCAACAGAGAATCTGCCCAAGTGTGATAAATGGAAAACTTTTCATTGATTTGACATTTGTCATAAGAAAAACATAGACAGGGTGTTTCCCAATTACGGTACGGAACTGCAGAGGGTGATTTGTTATGTCGTTTCAAGAAAAAAAGGCGTTGAAGTTAAAAAAAACGTTATGTATAATATATCATAAATATCCTTCCACCGATTTGGTTGAAATTTGCCAGAGTTTCTAGAAGTAATGATGCGTTTATTTAGCCCTAACTAGACATTCGATGTTCCGCCGTAAGACACTTGCCTTATAGGCTCTTCAGTAGCAAATACAGAAAACATTATAAGAAAAAACACTCAATTCGCTCATAATTACATTTTTTTGTCACACAATGGGTTCAATCCATCCATAACGTTGAAGACAGAATGTAAATAATGTTCAACCGCTTATTTGATTGAATCCCAGCCATAGGAACCTTGTTTAAATTGAAAGGGTTTATTTTTAGGAGAGATTTAATTTTGGGAAAGAAAGGCCATAAACTTTCTTTCCCAAAAATTAGTATCTATTGAGGTCATCGACATTTCTTCTAGTGTTAACACTATTGCATTTGAGGATAAGTATCATTTCGCTCAAAAGTCTTTTTGATAAATATGGTTGAACATCTAAAATAGTTGGATGATCAAAATCAAAAATGTGTCTGAATTTTTTTTCATATTTAACAAGAGCTATGGGGTTTTTTATATTCAGTTTCTTAGAGTCTCTCATGTGTTCTGAAACTCGTGTTTTAAGATACCGCCCGGTTTGACCAACATATCATTTGTAACAGCTTCCACAGTTCAATTTGTACACAATATTGGATTGTATTTCTTGTGGTTTTTTAGTTTTTTGTTTGAGAAAAAAATGCTGTTTCATTAGAAACAGCCACTTTCATTTCTTCGGTACTGAGTATCATTCCAAGTCTAACAGATAAATTTTCTTCAAATGAAATTTTATGATATTTGGGATTCACCCCTGTATTTTGGGAGGATAACCTTCTTTCTTTATATATTTGGCATTTGAAACTTCCATATCTTTCGAAGCTTTTTTCAATAGTTTCATTCAATCTCCAAACCTAGTTGGAAAAATTAAAAAAATCCAATTTTGGAACTGACACCCCATCTGGAGAGATGAAGGTTTTGCAAATCGTTTCAGACCGGAACGGTAAAATCACAAACAAATTCCACCTATTTTGAAATATTTGAAAAAAAATCTTTTCTAGCTGTAATCGGTAGAAATTATTCAATCTTCGTTAATTTTGAACTCCTCCATTTGTGGAATCGAGAACAATTTTCCTACGTCGTTTTCTCTCCGTGTATCCTTGTTATTCACACGAATTGGCTAAGTTCACAAACTCAGCTACTATCCGGCACGACTAATTAATCTTCTCATGATTTTTTAGCGTCACCATTTGTTGTCCATGAGGGCTGACACGCGGAGGTTGAAGCGAACTCATTCAGAGTAGATTTGGTCAGCGGTATACCATTCAAAGTTGGGTAAACAAGTTGCTATTGTGTTTTTTTGACTGACATCTGTGGAGAGAGAGAATGAGAATGAGAGAGCGGAAATGTATCATTTTATTTCTGACACTGAATAATTATTTTTATTCATTATATACGTTTATGTGATCTCTCACCTGAAAATACAGGATTCAGAATGTCACTTTTCAGGTGACATTAATATCCATATTGAATGAGTGAGAAAAAGGCCTTCATGATTTCTGAATTTCAAGAGCACTGTTCAATGTTATATCATTTGGTCAACATTAATATTACTTCTTTTTCCCTTCGATCTTTGCTTCCATTTAAACTATCAATACTGATTCAATAGAAAATATCTGAAGCTGATTCCAAAAATGAAAACAATAGAAGTGTAATTATCTTCAGAATTCAAATTAAGCCTTTCATCTACGCAGTATCTTGTGAAATATATCAGAACGTTTGATCTTTCTCTTGAAGATGATCACTTGGTGATCGAAACACGTGTTGAGGTGTTAAAATAACGGTTTGGTGTTGGGAAAAAACTCCAGTAATATTCATGTATAAGAAAATCTTCAATTTCCTAATGAATTCATTTGTGAAGATATTCAATTTAGGCAACTATTTACGCTAGAAGTTGACCGAGAGTGAAGAGAAACTTCTAGCTAAGCAAATGGTGACAATTTTGTCAATGCGTTTATGAATCATGAAACTGTAAATGAACTTATTGTAAGTCACAACCATTCTAGATTTTTTAGATCAGTATGTTGGTCCAAACTCCATAAACTCCCCAATTTTACCAATAACCAAAGTGGACGACTCAATGGTAATAGCTACAGAGAAATCAAAATTACTAGCTGAACAATGTGCATCCTACTGCATAGTCAATTTTGAAGAAGTGCATTGTATCGACGAGTCAGTACCTGGAACTAATCGGCTTCCGATTTCTTTTTCGAGGGAGCACAGGGCTGGACATGGGTATCGTTTACTGTTTCAGTACCTGAGAGTCCAGACCTCGTAACACCTTTTTGTTCTTGCTGAGATACCAGAGCGACGTGGTTCCGATAATTCGATGACATCTCATATCAATCAAACGAAAAACAAAGTCCGGATTCACGTTGAATACTGTAAACCAAACTGAGGTGAATTGAAAAGGTACAACTGAATACCACGTTGGCAACAAGGCCTGTACAGCAGTATCCTTACGCTTCCATAACCTTACGGACAACTTTATCCGCATCTTTACCTACCTGTCTTCGAAGAAGAGAACATCTTTCGGAGACGCAGGGATATTTGAAGCTGCCAGCTACTTGTGTAGTGGCACAGTTCACGTAGGCTGTGCACGTTGTGGTCAGAGTATGCTTACATTCGGATGTATTCGGCTCTGACGGTGGTGGAAGGACTGTTGAGTGCTGTTGAAGCCCAACAAGCTACAATGGGTCTTGAGAAAAGCCAGCAGTATCAAGAGCTGAACATTTTTTTACGTTGTAATTGTAAAACATTTTCTATTTCCAAATGCCATTCTGATAACCTGGAACATATGTGTGTGAACTGTTTGATGATTCTGATTCCCACTAGCTTCATCTGTGAGTATTGTAATGTCATCAAAACAAAGATTGATATTTATATCGACCAAAAATGATCACATTATTTTTATATCTACGGCATCGACAACTATGGTCATTAACTTTTGATCATTAACTTTACTTTTTGCATAGGTTATGTAAATGACTATCCGAGCTACCTGTGGAGCTTCATCGCTATTGGCAAAAAGATAAATTCCAATGTACTTCAATTCTGAGAATTTCACTATACAATAGCTTTCTCAGACATGTGCATGTTGACAGTTGGACTGGATTTTTATCATGTAAATTCCATTAGTAGAATTGAAACTTTCATCATGGAATGAATTTATTAGAAACACTTTTTCCAGTCTTTAACAAATCGACTCTCGATGCGCCTTTCGCTAAATAAATTAGCATCATCAGGAATCCAACGCCCTTCGTGGTATTAGCCAGGGGAGTAGTTGGTTTCTGATAGGTGTCAGTCCATTCAACCTACAGTGTACGTATATCCGAGACTGGTTTGAACGTATAAAATTCATTTCTTTAGATTTGTTTACTGCCAGTCTTCAGGCAAATTTCGCATATGTAGTTGGTTAGTACCTCGTCCACTAGATGGAGTGATTTTGTTGTTCGCTCCAACTTAGGAAGAGGAATGAAATACTGTGAAAGAATTCCAATTTTCAATTATGGAATATCATTGACTTTAGGTAGATGAATGGCCACACTATCATTGCATTAATGAGCGGCTAATAAGCCCGAAACCGGTCTGCAAGTGTGCCCGTTCCAAAATTGAAAGTCGACTCTTTCAGTTGTATTGCCAATTGCATATGCAGGAAATTTTCTGTGAAGATTTCTGCACTAACGCCTGTCGGGTATAATTCAACTCCCTTTGTGGTATTAGATAATCGACTGAATTCTATCTGAATGACTTTTGTATGACCATATTTTTTTCAGTTTTTATTAATTCTTTCAGAGTCATTTGAAATAAATTGCAAACGTTCTGGTGATCGAGTAAACCTCTCTTTCTGATTGATTTTCCGTAATGGCCGACATCATTGCGATGCTGCAATTTCATCAAGTATTGATGAAGACGAATCCATCCATTATCTAGTCTCGATTGGATGAATCCAGACTTTATTCTACACGAGTTTACCTCCATTCCTAACTTTCATGTCGGAGAAGTTTCAGTCGATAACTCTTATACAATATTAATAACCTGAAAGATACTCTCGAAATGAATTTATCCTCCAAGATGAGAAAATCGAGAAGGTGAAATTGATACCCTCTATAACAAAATGTAATTTCCCAATAATAGCAATATTACCCGTTTATTAAAACTGTTGAGCTCCAAGAGAACTTTATAATGTTAACAGGTCTCATGTTTCCAATTTCCTTCGAAACCTTTGATAATGAACAAAATCATCAAAATTTCAATTCCAGTCATTCATGCATGACTATTGAAGTATAAGTCAAAACAGTTTTCGAATAACTAGGGGTTGTTGGTTTATATAAGAATAAACAATGGCTTTTTAGGTATGGACCTTTATCGCTGTTCATTGTTCTTCTCATGCCTATCTTCATTATTTTTGAACTTTCAAAAGCATATTAACAGAAATCCTTCACCTATGTCCATTCTCCAAGATGAGTGAGGTGACATTCGACTTTCCTGGGCTACGGAATAGGATAACGCCGCGTACTCTTTTGAACCAGTTTAATTAGCCTGTTAAGTTGGAGTACTTTTTGACGCAGTCCTGACGAATCCTCAACTTCTTTTTCAATCAGTTTTTCAATCGTTCTAACAAGTTATTTATCAAAATGAGAATATAATGATCCGGACGGTCAAACGGTAGCCGGTCGGCTCGACGTGGGTGCTTTGTTCACTCACTCAAATCGTCCGCCGTGTTGGTCGCTGGTTCAAGCCCTAGGTTGAGCGATTGATTTTTACTTGCTATCGTACAACACGTGTTGGAAATCACACGTTAAAAGGTAAGACCTTGTTAGTCCTTAGCTCGCACAACTTTCGTCTTCTGAGGGTTATTGTTCGTAGGGGTGCGACAGCTTATTAACGGAAAAACAGATTTTAAACAAATTTTTAAACAAATGTGTTCTCACACATCGGATCTGTAATTCAAAATATTTATCCTGCAGATGTTATTTGAAACCCACTGTTTTTGCTTGATGTGAGTAAATCTTCAGAAAAAAAGTATGACAACTATAGTTGCTGTCTGACTTTCACTTACTTTCAAAGTGGTATCTGTTACATAAAAGTTTCAACTGAAATGATATTTCAGTGCATCAACATCTGCAAACTAACAGTAGGTACTGAAATTCTGACATTCATCGAAACCAAAATATGTATTCAGGCATCGACTTCCATGTTTGATTTTGAAATAACTTTGGAATTCCACTTTTTATCCATATTCTGAGATATTCTTCAAACGGGTGAAAAACCTGGAATCACGAAACATAAATTTTCAAATATCAGTGATCCACTCAGAATATGCTAGTCTCATAGTTCAATACCCAATCTCTACTTCATTCGGGTCTCATTCACAAATTACTTACTCTATAGACGTTTCACGCAAATGATCAAGGTCACAGTCGTTTTTATAGTTCGTTGTGCCCACCTGTAGGGGTCTCTGCTACAAACTACTTGAAGTGGTGTGTGGTCTCTGCAGAGATTATAGGTTATGTCGATTGTTGACATTTTTCCTTTGAAAGGAATTTGATTCGTATTATTTTTATTAGTGTTCTTGGATCAGTTAGTTTGTATCTTATATAAACATATTTATCCAGTGTTATTACATTCTTATATTTGATATTTTTCCATTATTCTTAGTGAACTTCGTTTTCAACTATGTCGTGTAGGGCTGTAGGGAATGCTGCATTTCAAAGTGTTCAGCGTCTGCACCGCTACACAAATTTCCAAATCCTGGAAAATATCTAGAACAATTCGGAATATGGGTGCACTCTATCAATGGTAGGGATTTCAACGAAATGGACCCAGTAATGGTGTATCGCTCTAAAAGAGTTTGTCATAAACATTTCGAGGCCAAATACCATTCATCGATGTCGAGTAGACTTCAACCTCAGTAGCAAATTAGAATATTTATACGTAACACTTTCAAAGTAAACAATGGTTGACCTATTAAACTATGAGATTGGAACCTTTGGTGAACAGTTGAAACTTTTCCTAGAGATCAATTATCCTAACACCAAACTGATATTTTTTGCACTCGACGCGTGTTTCGCTAACAAGGTAAGCATCTTCATCTATCAATAGATACTGTATCAATTTTCTTCTCCTGAAGATGCTAACCTTGTTAGCGCAACGCGCGTCGAGTGCAAAAAATATCAGTTTGGTGTTAGGGTAATTGATCTCTAGGAAAAGTTTCAATGGTTGCGTTTAAGTTTCCCGCTTATTTGTTTAGTTCCGATTGTATAGAGGGAGCTGAAAATCATTGCCAGCTGACAGCATTGTCGTCAACTACGCATGCTCATAATTTGACAAATTATTGCTGCGACCTATACAGGTGGGAACAACGAACTACAAAAGCATCTTCGACCAATACCATTGCCGTGAAGCGTCTATAGAGTAGGTGGTTTGTCGTCTTATCATAAATTTGTTTCATTTTCGATCATCTTCAAGATAATCATTTTACGCTATGGTTTATCTACCCTTAATATTATTTCATAAGAAAATGTAGAAATTTGTAGAGATATAATCTGATCTGTTTTCGATTTTTTCAAGGACGAAACATAAGCACTACAGAAAAATCCTTAGGGCGCTCTTAGAGCGTTGCCTGTACAGAAGTAGTGATTCACATTGGATTTGAATCACTGGAAATTGAATCCATTTGGAAAAACGTTCTCAGGAAATTTATTCCACATCAACGCTGCTCTCCAAATGAAAGAGTTCCTAAACAGTGAAGTTCGAGGTATACTGAGTTGAATCTCAAAGTGATGACCAGCCACAGTCCGTCGCGTATGTCTGATTTGTATCGCTCTTGGTGAAATCAAATGTGCCAGGTCACTTGAACACTTTCTTTGAAAGTATCTATAGAAGAGAGACAAATCTCCAACTTTTTCTCCAGACTATCCAGACTATCAAAGTTACAAATGATGTTCGCGTCTCCAATCAGGCGAATAGGTCCTTTCTGGATGGAATCTAGCAGCTTCAGGGTATGTTTGGGGGGAGCTCCATACATGAGAACAATATTCAAAAGAAGGTCTGATATGAGCTTCATAAAGTAACAAAAGTTGCTGAGGTGTGAACAGTTTTCTGGTTCGGAACAGTGTTCCAAGCTTTTGAGAAGCAACCTTTGCAATTCCAGCGACATGATTGTGACAAGACATATTGGTGTTCATTTTAACCCCCAACAAACTCATCGATGCAGAAAGCGGAACTGTATGTCTTGACATTATCATATCCGGTTCAGAAACATCAAAATCGATGCCTGGGTTTTTGTGGCATTGAATTGAACCTGGTTACTTTCACCCCAATTTGACATTCCTTCCAAATCCTCATTAAGATATTCAACTTCCTGCTGCCGGTGAAGATGTTCATCCACAGCCAATGTCCTGTAATGACGAGACAAGTGTGCTGTCGTCAGCCAAGCAATACATTGGATTTTTTTGGGGTATATCCATCGACAAGCTATAGCATCGAAGTTTGGCCAGCAAACCCTTAACGACACACGGTCGAAGGCCTTAAAAATATCAAGCGCAACAGCTCTTGACTTTCCATGTTTCTCCATTGCGTTATTCCAAATAGAAGGTCGCCTGTTAAACTTTGTTTCTGGAAGCCATATTGATGATCGTTCGAAGTGTTGAAGCTTTCCAAATATTTGAGGAGAAAGCCGTAAAACCAGCATATGGTTTACGGCTTTCTCCATGATTTTTGAAATCACCGATAGGAAAGCGACTGGTCTATAGTTGTTTGAAAGAGTTTTCTTTCCGTTTTTGTAAATAGGCTGAACGCGAGCCCCTTTCTTGTAAAACTGGTTGAAAAGTTTGCAAAATACTGGTGCGAGTTCATTTGCGCATTTTTTAAGTACGGTGACGGATACTTCATCAGGGCCAGAGGCCTTGTTGATATTGAGCTGTTTCAAAATTTGCCTAAATAGACGCTGTCGAAAAGTAATTTCCGGTATTGTGGATCCTAGTGTGGGAATAGTGGGTGGTGCTTTCCTAGAAAATTGACTGTGGAGTGGGACGCAAATTTTTCAGCTGGTAGATTTGCTTTGCTTTTTCTATGGGCGTTGTTGCAATTAATCCATCCGCTTGTGTAAGTGGTGGAATTGTAGATTTTGTGAAGTTCTGATTAACAGCTATAGCTACCGACCAGACGGATCTAGACCCGTTGGGTTTGGCAAGCAGTTTATTCCTAATTCTCTGATTGTGAAGTTCTCTGCTTTCATTTATCCTAAGTTTTCAGCTGTTGCCAGCATTAACAAACCTAGTTCGATCGATTTTTGTCACTAGGATTTCTGCACCACTGCCAGTGGGCGAGATTTTTGGAAGTGACAGCTTGCTAGCAATTTTTGTTGAACCAAGGTTTGCCGTTAGAAGGTCGTTTCATTGAAAGAGGAAAATATCCTTATCCATCCATATCCTATGATGATGATAGAATAATTTCCGTGTTTTTAGAAGTACAAGTTGCTGGATCTTTGAAGCTGAAACAAACATATAGCCAGAGGAAATTTCTTAAATGATCTTGAAGATCCTTCCATTCGGCTGATCTGCAATGCCAAACTTTGCGCGGCTTAGATTTTTCCCCAACATTTATCGGTAATTCACTCAACACTGAAATGAGTTAGAGGTTAGAAGATCTCAATGGAAACCTCAAGGTGTTAGGTGTTTATCCAGAAGGCAGGCATATTTTCCGTCACGGTCAGGAACCCGGGTTGGCTCATTTATAATGTGAGTAGGTCCGTTGCTTATTGCAAAAGCCTCAGTTTCGCAACCTTGTTCGTCGTTGATATTTGTAAATTTGAGCCATTCTATATTGTGGACAATGAAGTCATCGAATATGGAAATTTCGGCACTGAGATGATTGATTCGCTGAAAATCAATGGTATTTGCAAGTGTAGAGAATAGTTCCCTATATTATGTATCGCTAGGTAGTCGATATACGCAACATATAAATTTGATGATCTTCGGTGATATTATTTTGAACCACATAACATCAAAGTTTCAGGGTTCCCGCATTTCCTCTCGTCGACAGGAGAGATCGCTTTTGATATAAAGAGATATTTCAAAGTTACGTCTGAATCGTGAGTGGAAATCATAGCCAGGATATAAAAAATTGACCGGGTTCGTTGAAGCACTGACTTTGGTTTCTGTGAGTGCAAGAATATGGGGACTATTTGATTGCAGATGTTGGTGCACTCAGTTTATATTTGAGTTGAGTCCTCTGATATTACAGAAATTGATTTTGAAGTTGCTTGTGGGCCTCTTAGCAACTGCAGTTACCATACTATTTACGTGTGGACTGATGTTAGGAAGACCCTGCTGACTACCAGAAATAGTAGTCCTTGAATACATTCTGCAAGATGATGCCCTTGAATCAGCTCCCACCCTGAAATACAATTTGGAACTATTTTACCTCCGGAGTATTCTGACCCTAGGAGCATCATCATGCATTTTTTCTTATATTCCCACCTTCAAATTCGGAAACAGCGGTACACCAAACTCACGCTGCGATGGAATCTCATCGGGCGATACCGGGTGGGACCAGCATCTACCATCTAGCAACATCTACCATCTAGGTATAGAAAATATAGGGCTAGCAGATGTCTTGGTTACTTCAGCGATTGATTAGGCTGATTGAAACAGCACGAATATATAAATTTCTTTAAAAAAACAAGAAAACATATGAATATTGTGTTCAGAGGGAACCTTGAATTTGTACATTGTGTTATAAAACACCTATGATTTTCATAATAATTATTCATACCTAACATTCTGAACCCACTGATGCAATGTTCAATTTTTAGTAATTCAAGTTAATTATTTAATATAACGTCGATTCTAGGAACTTCATAAATAATGAATATCTAGAAAGTATCTGAAATTACATCCGAAGCTTCATTCAAAGCTTCAACTAGGCCAATATATTTTCGAAATGAGGAGATGGTTACTTCACTCATCGCATATCCAAATCAACAACGTTGACATTATATTATCTGCTTCATCTTACAATCAATTCGGGAAAATTTATGTCAACAAACTATTTAGAGACATGCAAGTTAGAGTCCAGCGAATGAATGAATGAAACATGTTCTCCACGAAGGAATTTATTTTCCAGGAGAACTCTTAGCTATTTCTTCATTCCGCTTCGAAAATTCTGCCCGATATTAGCGGAACTTCTTCAAGATCTCACAAACTTATTACTTGTTGGGTGAAATGCAACTTTTCCAACCTGTATTTTTTAGATGTTCACAAGCAATTCAGAAAACGCTTCATGTTTTAGAAATGGAAAAAATAATTCATTTAAAAAATTTTGTTTGATTATAAACACTGAAATATTTTTTTCATGTTNTCTTGGAAAAAATATGAATAACCTCAAGAATAAAGTTTCCATTGGAGAGGAATGTGAAGAATTTATATCTGAAATGTTGGAGCGTCAAAAAAGGTCATCCAACATTATGATTGCCAATATCAGAGAGGCAGCAGCGGAAAGGGGCATTGATAGGAAAGAAGAAGATACAAACAGTGTAAAAGACCTACTTAAAGATCAAAATGTGGACTTAACTGGTATAAAAGTATTTAGAGTTGGTAAGCCAGTTGAGGGCAGGGCCCGGTTGATGAAAGTCGGCGGATGCTCTCAGAGTTCTTAGGTCAAGAAAAAATAATGGTAATACTGTTGAAATTCTTTCAGATCAAACTAAAAAACAGAGAGAATACTATTTATTTGTGAAAAATAAAAAATTAGATGCATTACACGCAGAAGGGGACACATCTAAAATGATAAAATATATAAACAATAAGCCTACTATAGTTTCAAAAACTCATAACTTTCGAAACCATTAGAAAGAGCTCCTCCAATCAATTTCATTGTGACATAATTTATGCCAATATTCAAAGCTTTTCAGCAAATAAAGTTGAAGTCATTGCAAACATCAAATGTTTTAAACCTGCTTGAATGTTATTTAGTGAAAGTCGCACAACAGATGAAATAGATGATAGTGAAATCAATTTCACCAATTATAATGTAGAGAGATGTGATTCAAACTCACGTCATACTGGAGGAGTATTGTTATATATAAGGCAGGATATTTCTTATAAAGTTGAAAAATGTTATGTCCTAGAGAGTAATTACTGGTGTAAAACTATTGTTATACAGATTCATGGTATTAAAGTCTTGATAGGAGTTTTATATCACTCACCAAGCTCTAGTCATTCTGAATTTCTTAATGATTTTGAGTCTATATGTGATGAAGTTTTCTGTACTAATATAAAAAGTATCATATTTGGTGATTTTAACTTAAATTATATTAGTAATACTATCATTGTGAAAAAATAAAAAATATTTTGAATATGTTTGAAGTTGAACAAATAATTAAGGATTGTACAAGATGTATTAGTGAGAGTTCCACTCTTGTAGATCACGTGCCCACAAATTTTGAAATTGTTGCATATGTACATGATATACCAAAAACTACTGACCATTCTATCATTTCCGCTAATATTTGTAATAAAAACCCTTGTAGAACTGAATGGTCATGTACGATGTATAGAAATCTAAATGTAACTGATATGCATAACTGAGGATACACCATTTATGATGTAATAGTCGAAACCGGTCGACAATGAAGAACTATAGTGGAAAATAGACAAAAGTGTGTTTTTGTAGTGTATCCTCAGTGAACATGAATTTCCACAAAATAAACAAGTCGTCAATCGAAGAAGTAATATGGACGATATTCCATAACAATTCAGTTCAATGTCACCTTTCAAAACCTGTAATGTTTTACCCATTATTCATTAGTTCGTTATATATTTTCGTTTCTCATCATTAATAGGGATATTGTCATTAAATTATCGTCAGTATTATCAGAGCGGAAGATACTTCAACTATACCAGGTATCCGAAAAGTCTCTCCAAAAGGAGTCCAAAAAATACCAAAATCTTGAAAAGAACCATATATCGATATGTAGCGCATTTCAAAGGCATTGTAAAAACCGAATATTTCTGAACCGATTTGAGGTCTTAACGTCTACCCGTTTCGATCAATAGGGAAGATTAATAATGAATGCTAGTTGTGGAAGNAGTAAAATTGCCATAATAGGTTCCAGGAATTCATCACGCATTATCCAACCCCATTTTCATAAACAATACCTTAGGATTTGATCTCCACAAACTTTATTTTGACAAAATATCACATCGTTTCGCTAACACAGTAGCTTTCTCGTAGTGAATAATGTACTTGAAGTATCGAATCCCAATCCTGGGGTTCTATATCAGACCCTAACCAAATCTGAACTTGAAAATTTTTTTTAGACAAAAGTTGAATTCAATCTTCTGCAATATTTACATTAAATACAAATATGATAACAGCCT
Source organism: Leptinotarsa decemlineata (assembly GCF_000500325.1). Classification (NCBI taxonomy): domain Eukaryota; kingdom Metazoa; phylum Arthropoda; class Insecta; order Coleoptera; family Chrysomelidae; genus Leptinotarsa; species Leptinotarsa decemlineata. The sequence goes on along the minus strand of NW_019291487.1, from coordinate 36,740 downwards.
GGAAATGAAATATTTGCAAAAAATTTATTTTTTCACCTTTGACCTTAAATATCGGTAGTCACGGCCACTTATTTTGGCAAGTTTTAGGATGTCAAAGGTTTATACAAGTTTATAGCTGACTATCTCCAATTACTAGACGAAACCCCTAATATGACCAGACTAAGTTCTAGTATTAACTCATAGTCTAGATATATACTGACTGACAAAAAAATGTGAACACCCATATTTGTTTATCTGATTTTGATATTTTTTGGTACATGTGCTCAATATCAATAGTGTGTCAAGTCGCAAATTCAATAAAAACATATACAAGGTGGTTATCATTTTTTGTCAGTCAGTATATTATTAAACACATGGAAACAAACAAGTACATTGAAAATATAAATGTATTTCAAACAGTTCCAAAATATAATAATGAAACAAACTTATCAATTATTAGATTTTGTTGAAGGCAGCAATGTCCACACTTTGCACCTAAAACAAGAAAAAAGTATTCATTTGATGGAATTTGTATATAAAAAGACAAGTATGTATATTTTATTTATATGGAACAAATTTACATAGAACAGCTCAGAAAATCCAAAACAAACACTGCTCTCACACAACCAGAACTGCAACACCTTCTCCACACATGATTCACCAAGTTTGCATCATCAGGTTATGAAGTATACATATTGGTGAGTGGTGCTAGCTGATAATAGGTTCCTAGCTATGGTTTATTGTAACAAAATATGACCACCTGCAATTTTCCTTTAATCGTCAGTGCCAGGTGTAAACTTGTCTTCCACTGAATTCAGATATAACATACGAACTCAAAATTACAGCTAGGATAATATTCGCCATTTAAATCCAAACAATTTATTTTTGAACTTTACTTTGAACGATCAAAGGTCACATAAGTGGCAAATCAACAAATCTTTAAAAAATTGACGGCGCTTCTCATCTTATTTTAACCTGTGTTTTGGACAATATAATAACAAACTTACATATTCTTCGAGCTCTTGCAGTGTTTCAGTCAGCCAATCAATGGATACTTTATCATCTTCCACAACACAAGAAATTTGTAATTTTTTAATACCATAAGCAAGAGGTACCAGTTTTGCAGCACCCCACAAAAGACCATCTGCTTCAATTTTTCTCACGTTTTCTTCCATTGCTTTCATGTCAGTCTCATCATCCCAAGGCTTAACATCAAGAATTATGTTTGATTTTGCAATCAAAGCTGGTTCTGAAATAAATAATAAATAATTTAAAGGTTATCACTTTTTTTGGATATGGTGAATATCACACAAAAAATTTATAAACTTGGAATGCAAATTGTTGAATGATGAAGAATCAAATAGCATCTAATTAGGTAGGTATGTCCAAAGTGAGTGGGTCTATTCGATCGTCCACTGTAACCAGCTAGGATATTGAAATTCAACAAAATAAATCCAAGTTCTTAACGAAGCCAATCACTGTATTTAATGACCGATCCTTCAGGTTACTGGCAAAAGAGGGACTGCAAAACACTGAAAAACTGATTCGGTCTGAGATGGAGCAGGTACAGAGTGCTAACACGACCCGAATTTCCTGACGATCTATGATACATTTTTTCAATCTAATGAGAACCTGATGGGTGGTAAGCCTGAGACTACCTTCGTCAGGTGGGTAAGCAACAGAAATGTGTGGCTTGAAAAGTAGGTCTCCTGTGACCCATTTCAGGGAGACACTCTCCTTATCCCTCAAGGTAACCTGTAGCCATCAAGCCCGGAATGTGCAGCTCTGGTATAATACCTGAGGACCATCTTGAAAATCCTCTATGGTAGCCATTATTCTATACAGTTCATTGGTCGATATTGAGGTTTTCGGATATTCAAGATGCAAGACTCCCACCTTTATGACTGCAGTAACCTTTCCACATGGCATATGTACTACAGTTATACAAGACATCACATTCAGCAATGCAGGGATTTTTTGCTTGTGGTTTGGGTGAATAATCACTTGAGAAAGCTTTTGCTGACCTGCTCAGAGGGAAGTTTGTTTCCTATCCTGATGCAAATTCTGATTCCGCTGTTGGTACAGAGCATATTCATAAGATATCCTGCTCTTGCGAAGGTGATAAGTCGTTTCCTCACTGCACAACCTAGTCTCCTAGGTTTGTTTATTTGATAACAGGATCAAGATTCGGAGAACGGAGAAGCTCTTGCTTTTGATTTGATCTCACAGGACGGACAGTTGGGATTATTCAGTCGATACACATCTTTGAGTCGGATTCCTTAGTTAGGTACCTCATGATCTATAAGGGGTCCTACAAGTAGCTAGGGTGGTTCATTACGGGAGTGCCTCACATAACTGTGACAAGGTTTTCTTAGACTAGAGGGCACCCCCTATCTCAAAGGTTCCATTAGTGACAGTGAGTAGATTTAGAGTAATATATTCTTCCTGCACGTATACATAAATTTTACGATAAGGCGTCATTTACGAGGACTCTACCTCCATATAGGTGACATCTCATCCGGCAGGAGTATTTTGATGCCTGTTTCCTGCAGCGGCAGAAAAGAGGCATTAGAATACTATACAAACTTTCTTATTAGTCAGTGGGCTATGCTTGAAGACTGACCGTAAACAAATCTAAAGAAATGAACTTTAAACGTTCAAGCCAGTCTCGAACACACCTACACAGTAGGTTAAACGTTTAAAGTTCATTTCTTTTTGTTTACTGCCAGCCTTCAAGCATAGCCCACTGACTAATATATGCAGTTGGTTAGTACCTCGTCCACTAGATGGAGTGACATTTTGTTGTTTCGCTCCAACTTAGGAAAAGGAATTCCGATTTTCAATTGTGGAATATCATTGACTTTAGGTCGATGATGGTCACTATCTTGCACTGATGAGTGACTAATAAGCCCGAAAACGGTTTGCAAGTGTGCCCGTTCCAAAATTGAAGGTCGACTCTTTCAGTTGTATTGCCAATTGTATATGAAGGAAATTTTCTGTGAAGATTCCTGCACTGACGCCTGTTGGATATAATCCAACGCCCTTCGTAGTATTAGCCAGGGGAATAGTTGTTTTCTGATAGGCGTTAGTCCATTTAACCTACTGTGTAGGTATATTCGAGACTGGCTTGAACGTTTAAAGTTCATTTCTTTAGATTTAGATACTATACAAAGTTTCAAACCAAGCCAGCCGATTCTTTGCATTACCATCAGATGAATTATCTTGTTCATTGCCCTCAGTTAAATTATTTTGTTCTGGTGTCTTCAAGGTGTCCAGTGAATAGCCCCTATAAATTTCGCAGCTGTTCTTCATTTTTTTTCTGAGACATACCGTTTTTTCCAATGTGACCAGTTACTTGAATCATTTCATTATTACTAACCGTGTTAGGAATCACACGTTAAACGGTAAGACCTCGTTAGTCCTTAGCTCGCACAAGTTTCTCAACTTCTGAGAGGTGTCGTTCGTATGGTGGCGACAGTTGATTAACGGAAAAACAGATTTTTATACAGATTATTATATCAGTTTCGGACCATTTGAAGTTATGTGGATGGATCCAGACATGCTGTTATTCCTAACTCATTGGTTCCTCACTGAATGTTCACAGCCTTTTTTTTTTGTCACTAATGTAGGATTTGATTTATTCTCATGGTACGTGGAAAATCCGGTTCTTGTAGTCCAGGTTGGAATTAGCTGGCGTGGTTGGCATAAGGCTGCTTAAAACTTCAAATCATATTTTGCTGTTTCTTCATGGAGTTAGATGAGAAGTTTTGATTTCAAGACAGCAAACTATGTTCAATTTTCAACAAATACCTATAGAATAACAGTCCTAAGAAGATAAATTGATCATGGAACAAGTAAAGTGTTGTTTCAAGTAAAATATTGAAACTAGCAAAACTACTCGTTCACCATTTGTTTTCATTGTTTGATTTCTAATATAGACTGACCGATACCAATTGATAATATCATCAAATATATTGCCATAAATTGTTTGTAAAGATAATGGCTAATCAAAGAAATTAAGCTTAAAAGTAGTTGAAACCAGAAATGGGCTCATTTAACAATTTTTTTTATTTCATAATTTAAAAGTTTATGTTTCAAATAGTACATCTGCAAAAAATCTGAATTTTCACTCTTTATCTTCCCCCTCAAATTAATTGTTGAATGTGCCGTTTACCGAAACGGGGCGTGGTCAAGCTTGATGTCACATCAGTCGACTCGGCGACAAGGAAGTGCTGGCGGATAAGCGAAATACGTGTGCTATAGCCGTAGAAAGCAAGTTACGTGTTGTTTACTGCAGTGTGTCAACTGCGTGAATATGAATAGTGATAAAAAATGAAGTTACAAGTATTGCATCGTTCCTAAATGCAAGAATTCTTCAGTAACTGCACCAGACAAAATTTGTATTTTACTGTTAAGAAAGTTATGGCAGCGCGCTATGCGGAGGGCCGACTTTGTATCTGTCAAGGGGATGCATTTTTGTTTTAATAACAAAATTATAGTTTACTTTGAATTTTAGGTTGAAACAGACTTAGAAAATTACATGTATATCAAAACTATGAAAGTGGGAAAAATGATATTCAAATCAACTTTTTCATAGTAACCCCTCTGATATGGGTATCGAATGAAAGGGTTTGATGAGCGAAATACAATAAACATAGTGACGTGACTGTAAATCCAATATAGCCAACCGCCCAAGATGGCGGACTATTTTTTATGTACTCCCATGATATGGGTATCAAATGATACCCATATCAAATGATGTTTCAATATTGCGAATTTAAGTATTGAAAGCAAAAAGTTAATGGAAGGGTATAGTGTTTGATGACCTCGAGTTTGTCTTTGATATATGTGATATCCTCATTTCTTACTGAATATAGGATAAAGAAAATAACTTTTGTCTGATTTCTACTATTTTTTCATTTGTTGCGAGTGGATTCGGTTTGGTAAACCATTTTCAAGTAAACAGTTTACTTGAAAATGGTTCAACAAACCGAAACTGGTCGTAACAAATCAAAAACTTATTAGACATATGACAGTTATTTTCTTTATCCTATATTCAATATGAATTTCTACAAAATAAATAGTTCATCAATCGAACAACTCAATTTTTACAGAATGACTTGCATAAAAAATCAAAATGGCGGATCTAATGTGGCTGACTAATTTACTGAACGAATAGTAAAGAGACATCAAAGCGGTAGGATGCGTGAGAATATTATATAACCAACGTGCAGTGATTGTTTGGCTGAGGAGCGCAAGNTCCTTTCAGTCCTCCAAGTTTGTGAAACGCCCGTTAAGGAAAAAATGTTGTGCAGGAGAAGTTTTTTGTCAGTTTCAATCTACACCAGAAATTCCAATTATAGCTTTCATTGAGGATTGAGTCAAAAATAGGTACTCTGATAATTTTTTCAAATGGAACATATTTTTCAAATGGCAAATACACATTCTTAATCAACAGAAAATGTAAAAATCAAATAGGGCTTCACATATAGTACAATATTATTCAATCTACCAATTTATTTAGTCCCTGTATGTATTCAAGTACAAAAATTCTTCAAAATCGTGCAGTTCATAACATTCCGATTTTGATTGACTAACATGAAATGGATATGTGTAAAAGATATCAAGCTCAGAAAATTTTGATTATGAAGCTACCAGTCACAGCAGTAATTCAAGCATTGAATATTCAATGTGTGAACTCATTTGTTACATTTCATGAATGAAGAAAAAAGAAATTCTTAACACAAACAGTGAAAATTATATATTTGGCAGAATCATTTGATGATGTGTTTGTCATGCTTAGGAAATATTTCTTGGTATCTGGTGTAGTCTTCCTGAAGGCAGCCTTTTAGGACTTCTTTTATCAATTATTTATTTGAATAATATACATTTTCTGAAGAGTTATGAATTTCTCAATATATCTGCTGATGATACACTAGTTGCATGTTACAGCAATGATGTTGAGGAAATATCGGTAAAATCAAATAAAGTTCTGAAATCATTTAGGCCATTTCTAAGATTAAATGAACTGAATGTGAATGCAAATAAAACAAATGTATCAGATCCTCATGACGTGTCTGCTTCCGCTCTTTGACCATACTTTTTCCGGACCTGACCTTAGCAAATTTCTTCCAAAAGTTTGTCTTTTCTGTGGAAATGCAGAAGTCCTGGTTAACTTCACCCATTTCTTGACAGTATCTGCGACTTTTGACAGCCATATTTTTTTATTACATTGCTTTGAACAATACTCGATTTCGGATTCATTTTTTCTTCAACAGATTCTTCAAGTTCCAGATGCTGATGCAAGAACTAGTCAGTTGTGTATCATTCAAATTCTCCTCAATGTCAGCATACTCCGTGTCATAATTTTCTGATGTAATATTTAAACCAGAACTTGCAGAAGATTCATCTTCATTACATACTGCATTGTATAATCCATTAACCGCTCGAACTCTATCAAAAACCTTTTGATTCTTTTTGAAATCGTCACTNAAAACTCAAAATAATGACCCTATACTCAGTTATTGTCTATGAAAATCTGCTTCTTGTTCAACAAAACTTGATGAATAAAGTTGCTCACAAGGATATTCACCAACATTATACAAGAAATGAGTCAAACCTTGTTTCTACAGCTAATAGGTTGAAAAAAAATGGATAATATAGGAATTAAGCTATACCAGGCCTTATCTGTCGAATTTCGTAACTTGCCATTCAGAAGATTCAAAAACGTATTGAAGAAAATATTAACCAAACATCCTTTATATGTAATTGATCAATTTTTCGAACTTTCTCTCAACTTTCAATATATATAATATGTTGATATGTGATTTATAATTTTTAAAACTCATGGCTTTACATTTGAGTCAATTTTTATACGATTGGAATTTCATCTACTTAACTTGTCCTTTTTTGTAACTCTTACTTATCTACAAGCATTTTTCAGAAACTATATTGACGAATCTTATCCTCTCAAACCTATTTTAGAAATTGTATTGACGTGTCTGAAAAAGGTGTGTTTCTTGACAGAAATAAAATTATTATTATTATTATCTATGTAATTGACAAAACTCAAACATTGCTTATCCAAGATAAACAGTCCACAAGGTGGTCTAGTGAATGAAAATTGCTTTATATTTTTCTGTGCAGCTTTTACTGAAAGCCAACTAGATTAAACACTTGTGATCCAACTGCAGGCACCTGGTATGGGTATCTTCAAAGGTGTTAGGCTGAATTACAAATGCATCGATGCATCCTCAAAAAATGATCCTGATAATCATGTAAGCTTGGAGATATCTCCTTGAGAGAGAAAGACAGAAAGCATTTTCTCATTTGGCGGACGATATCGAAGCTTGTTAATAGACCATTGTGGGGACAAAGGCTTGTTCTTTGGGGATAGCCGTGTTCAACACTGCATTCGTGGTTCAACCTAGCGCTATTGATCAGATATGAGAGAGGTCGAGAATTATCAGTGGGAATGTATTATTTAGTGTGAATATGTCTTATTAGTTGAGAGTTTATAAAGAAATCTTCGTTTCATCTGATGTTGGATTCGTTCAGATTTTATTATCTACTGAGAATATTGTTCAACTGAATGTCATTAGGAAGATATTAAATAAATGTATCAAGAAAATTGCTTATGACTTCGTAACAAATCTTCTCTTTTGATTGGGTGTGAGACTCCTTTACATACTCCAAAATACTGGAGGAATGTATCCCACTCAAAAAAATAATCAAATAATGTAAAGTTAGGAGTGATCAGAAACCAGCAATTTCTACAAACAATGTGAAATCAAAGTTGTGCTATCAATATATTTATATACAACTTTGGATTTCTATCATTGTTAGGATGGCCCACTCAGTTCATACACTATAAAATTTGTTGCAAGAGGAATGATTCAATATAAATGGACATTTTTTCAAGGGCATCTCTAATAAGACAACCCACATATTTGTTTTTAGCACATATAGTGTAAACCAGAAACAAATTCAATATAGTGAATGTGTATTTTGGAAAAAAATTCTTAAATCTTTTTTCAATGAATTAATTTTTTAGTCTTTCAACCTCCCAGTCATCCAACTTAAACAGTTCCTAATTTGATTCTAAATAGGTAACAAACCGTATGTTCCTAAATTTTCAATAACAGATTATTTTTTAAACAACCAGTTATAAAAATAAATAANATTTGTAAAACAATTACAATCCTGAAAAGGAACTTTTTCTTCAGTTTTGATAATTTTTTTTGTTGGGTTTAGTTTTGAAAAAATAAAACAATAAAATCAGAATATTTCCGTTTACTAAGTTGTTATATCAGGTTGTTTCAGTAGTTTCATCCATTTTATTGTCATGTGTTTTTGTAGCTCCATATCTCAATGAATATTTATTCTACTGTGTCGTGGTATATACTCATCGATAGAGAATTTTGATTTTTGATGCTGTTCATTTTTTCCAAATTTTTATTTTTTGTCTTTTCATCATATTACTACATGATGTCGTTAAGCGATTTTCGTCCAATTTTTCTCTACGAAACAGGCCGAAAAATAAACCAGGCATTTGGCAATGATAGTGTTAACGAATACACTGTTCGACGTTGGTTTGCGAAATTTCGTTCCGGAGATTTTAGCCTCAAAGATGAGATTCGATATTTTCGAATTGAAAAGCAAAACAGTTGTTCTAGTTTCGAAAACAAACTCAAAACTCGAATTCCACCAAACAGACAGAAACTAGTCTGAGTCGCGTGTTTTGTTGTGAAATGTTTTGTCATTCCCACTACACGAAAAGTTTGTATCATGCCTTCTCTAGACGATGTTATTATAATGGCCTGCGTTTTTTAAATAATCGAATCTTTTGAACTGATAAAATTATGGCAGATTTGATAAATGATGACATAGAAATGAACGGACAACTGAGATTACCAAAATTCTTACCCATCACAGATTAACACTTTAAATAATGTAATAATGTCACATGAAGTCACACATTAAAACAAAATAGTTAACTGAATAGTTGCTTGTTGTTATCGCCGACCGTTTACAAAAACAGAAAAACAATCCACATCCTCCTTTATGGTAATTTATGACAAAATCCACTAACTCGATTAAAATATTAGACCATGTGAATTTGGGTTCCAAAAGTCAAAGAACAATTCAGTTGATGTAAATTTTCATAAGTCACTACCTTTTCAAGAGTTGATTTTCAATCCTATAAAGGAGTATATAGATCATGTGCCTTAGGAATGAGAGACTAGTTCTACATATACATCATTTACATTGTTTCCCAGCCGTAATTTTTTTTAACCATTATTCAATGTTTTTACACTATTTAATATTTTTCAATACTTGTACAGCTACCAAACTGAGTCTGGTTTGGGTTGGTGTTTATGCAATTTACTTATAAACTCCATCACTAACTGAATAAGGTCCTGAATTTGGATGTTTACGGCTCGAATAATCTAACAGACTGATAACAGATTTCTACACATATACTGCACATCTTGAGGGAGGAGCTTCTCACTGGCCATGACTCAGTCAGGCGTTGTATTGTATGTAATTTTATTATATGTAGTGTCCAGTAATATATTGTTTTTTGTTCATTACAGAACTAATTCTGACGAATCAACTGCTAAAATCAGCTACTAAAACTACCATCATCAAATAAAACATTTTAAAACTGGTTCACAATTTTTACTTTTGAAATCATAAACGCATACATATACTCACATTTTTCGAATTCTACAACTTTCTTCTCTATAAATTTGATGGCTCCGATGTCAATTGACGCTAGACTAGACTGGAAAAAAAATTGAATTGAGTTGAAATTATAT
>NW_019291487.1:0-26522 GCF_000500325.1 Leptinotarsa decemlineata | reverse complement strand
GTTTCGCCATACACTGGCTTCTTCGGGCGTGTCTTTACTCCTGGAGAAGCCATTGTATGGCGAAGCATGTGTTGCCTTTTCGTAAAAGTGTTGAGTGAAAATCTAACAATAAAGTGATTTTCGAATACGTTACCACAGATGTGCCATCTCATTTCAAACATGTGCAAAAAAACCTGAAAATGACAGAATTAATTTTTTTGCTCTACCGCCTACATTTTCAATAATATAAAAAAATGACAAAGATATTTTATGCTTTATTTCATGTTCTTTATAATCTGGGTGATCTCATTTTTCAATGCAACGTTTCGTTCATTGAATTCCATCATCAATATGTGTTTTTTAAATACGAACCTGTATAATTTTTTTATACATTTTCGTAGTCATTATAATTACAAACATATGTATTTCTCGACGTTTCTTCCCGAAACCTAGCATTCAACTTTTATTATTCAATGAGGAATCAAATATCAAACTATTGTTGTAACACATAGTTAACAGTATCGTTAACTATGTGTTAGCGATGCAGGCACTACTTATTGAATCTTTCAATTCTTCAATATTTTGAAAACTTGTTCTGAATACTTTTATGAAGCCCCACAACGAAAAATCTAGAAGAGAAAGGTCCGGTGAACGTGGTGTCCATTCAATAGGACCATTATTTCCTATCCACCTTCCTGACATAGTTGTATCGAGGAATTCTCTTCAGATTTTCCTGGGATGTGGTGGAGCTCCGTCCTGTTGGAAATACTCATATTTTCTTATGACGCTAAGTGGCAAATCTTATAATAATTCAATTAGAGTCCCTAATAAGAAATCCAAGTATAATTCTTCGGTCAGAGATGTTTCAAAAAAGTGGGGTCCAATAATTTTATTATCAAGAACACCAAGCCATACGTTAACACCATATCTCTCTTTAAAATTGTTAACTCTATGTAAATATTCATTTTTTTGTCGCCAATGATAATGTATATTCCTGTTGAACCATCCGTTATTGGTAAATGTACTTTCATCACACCACAATTTCTTTTTACAAATTTCATTATCTTGGCGAAATTTTCTAGTGAGCCATCTACAAAAAACTTTTCTCCCGTTGAAGTCCGTTAAACGCAAATGATGAACTTTCCTGACTCGATAAGGCTTGAATTTATTTTTCTTCAAAATTTTCCATACAGATGTTGTGGATATGGCCGAATTATGAGCAATCTCCCTCAGAGATACTTCCTTGTTATCAATTTTTTTATTTTCCATAAATCCTAAATCAAATCAATATCACTTCATCATTATTGTGAATCTTCTTTGAACTCGCCTAAAACGCCGATTTCATTATCGCCACCACATTCAGTAACCGTACATTTTCTTTTAGAGGGTTTTTCAAAAGATCCATAACTCCGTAAAGTATTTTCGATTGGTTGAAAATATCTATGATTAAGTTGTCGTCGTTCAGGATACAATTCCTGATACATTGCAAGAGATTTGGTAGTATTTCCTCAAACATCTCGAATATACAAAAAGCATATCCCCTTTTTTGTCATTGGAAAAATTCATGTTTCTCCCTTAAAATCGCTCAACGATTTGAATAACTTTCATTTCGTGTGTGACATTCATGTATTTCATGGCTTACTTCAAAAAAAGAAATTATCGCTTATCATGTTTAGTTAATTCTTGTTGATATCCTCATTTTCTGAACAGAAACTTTTAGGTAACTACAAATTTTCAAAAGACATTTGGAAATTATGAATGGCTTGGTATTGATACAAAGATTATTGGTCTCTCTTTTTCAAGACGACCCTGACAGAAATTTAGTTGGATTTCAGTGAATAAAAATATTTATAATCTCAATGAACGACATTATCGACAGAACTCTGGAATTCAGTAACATTTGGAAATTAAAGCTAATTATCATTCACGTCTCTAGAAGTACTAATAGTTTGAATAATATTTCATGAACAGAAAAACACTTCTAACCACAAAAATATCTCAACTCATATAAACAATGATTGGATGTAAACACAGCTACGAGCTAAAATGGAAAGGCGAATTTACTTCATTTAAATTTACTGAAAATCTGAAGTTGAAGTTTTAAATAATTTTTTTGCATAATATAAAACAAACAACAATAGAAATTATTGTTTCTTTGCACAAAAATATAGAATACTGAAAAAATCATTATAGTTATAAAAAAGGAATGTATGTAGTTAATCAATAACATATATTAACTGCAGGGCTATTTTACTCACAGTAAAAGTATCCCTACTTTCGATTAATCGTTGGCGTGCTTTGGCTACCTCACCAGCCAGGGGGGTTAGAGCGGCCTACACCAAAAAAACGTAATTAGTCACCTTCATCTAATAATCAACACACAATGTCTACTGGTAGTTACAAAAGGAACTGCATATTTTTAATGTTTGTGAATGTGAATGATAATTTATCACCTTGACTGCACTGTCATACATAAAAATGTGTTATTGGAAAAATCCATAGAATTAGTATTGGGCCAATATGAACTTTATAAATAGAATCACCTACCAAATTCTTAGTTGAGATCAAGACTAACAAATATCCGAGTGAGAGTCAGCATTCTAACTTCATAAAGTCAGAATTCTAACTTTACATATGAGTAGTCAACAATTGAAGGCTACTCAGTTGTCAAAAAATTAATAAATTGGATAATATCAATATAAAAGAACAAAATGTAATTGTAAAGTACCATTAACAAATCTAAAGGGTCATTTCTGTTCAATTTGAGCATTATATGAGCATATTAAAATTCTACATTACATACTTATTTTGTCCAGAGTCTATCATAAAACAGAAGCGCATGTGTGTGAAGACAGCCAGCCACAACCATTTCATATTTCTGTGATTACTCAATAAATAATTAACATATTCAAAGTGGAAACAATCAAAGTCAGGGAACTGGGTCATCATAAAAATGATAAAAGTAAATTTCTCTCCTAGGTAAAATTCGAAGAATAAACACTGAAAGGAGTGTTAATGTGTTTAAATTACAATGGATAGTATTTTCAAGTAAATATAAAATGATATAAAACTCTACTTAATCAAATAACTGACGGTTTAACTTGTTCGATTGATGAGCTATTTATTTTGTAGAAATTTATATTGAACATAGGATGAAGAAAATACTTTTGTCTAATTTCTACCAAGTTTATCATTTGTTACGACGGGTTTCGATTTGGTAGACCATTCTCAAGTAACTCCAGTTATTGGAATAGTCTAACAAACCGAAACCAGTCGTTAAAAATAATTAACTTAGTAGAAATCAGACAAAAGTATTTTCTTTATCCTATATTCAAGCTGACGGTTTAGAAAATCAAAACAATAATTCCCAATATAAACATAAAAATAGTTTTTGCATACATATATATGCATACATATATGTAATAATATGAAACAATTTGGAAAAGTTCTAGTTCAGCCCCAGGTTACCACGAATGCAATTATGAATTGTTCGCCTGCAGAAAAACATTTTCAATTTTGGAAATGTTGAAGTATAAACATTGCATTTGGAAACACTGAGTTATTTATACTTGGCCAAGAAACTATATCTCATTTCGTTCAGAAATGAACATAATTTCATTGAACAAAATGAATGGTCGAAGTAGGGCTTAAAGACATCGTGTGTAAAGTTTCTTCGGAACAGAGAAGTTATGTGAGGTGGAAGCGAGATATGACCTCTATGACGCAAGTTATGGTTATCTGTCCTATATCACATTTTATTTATGAATGGACGGACCACCCGTTATTTAATGAAAATTAATAACACTATCCATGATATTAATTAAAAAAAAATTCAAACATTTTTCATTTCTAGACGCATTTCGCTAACACTGTAGCTTCCTCAATAGAAATGAATATTACACACTGGGCTACAATTCTTGTATACAACACTACCTTACTTGATAGGTTAATAGTAAATGAGATAACAGGTTGAATTTGTAAAACAATTACAATCTGTAATTACATTTTTGTACTGTACAGAGAACAGAATTTCTAGATACGAACAGGTTCAACTCCTGCCCCTCACCCTCTTCATGGAGTATGTCTGTCATACATAGTGTTGAAATCGTGATTGTTCTACAAAGGTGGCTTGCATACGTGAAATTGGTCTTCTTCAGTAATTCCTACAATGCCTTTTGGGCATGATCTGCATGTTAGTTTGTAGACACTTGATCTGTTATCCTTGTCTATGTGTGACTTGTTTTTCTTTATATGTCCTACCCAAGGAGTTACCAGTCTTATTTGCAATGTTAATATTTTGTTTATTTAGTAGCCTTTTCTGTCAGGTTTCTCCTATCAGATGTAATATCAGATGTCAGAGTGGACATGGTTAATAAAGAAGTATGGTCGAACCTGGTGGTTGGTGACGTCTTTCATTTGAAAACTGATCATCAATCCTAATCGAAGGTTGACTAAACAAGTTACGTTTTCATTTTTTCTGATGTTTTTCCAGTATATGTGAGGGTATACGTGGTTAATAGCTTGTTTGAAAAGTTTTTTATCAAGAATATGTTGAATCACATTCAGGTTGAAGTTGTTATTCACTACAATTTGATTTATCAAATTTAATTCTGTATTAAAATTCTCTGTGAACATCATTTAATGCCAATGTTTAGAGAAAATTTCAATAAGGAATTAGATCTGATAAAACAAATTGCAGTGAAAAACAACTTTAACAATTCAACACATCCTACAAACTAACATGAGGATCATGGTCAAAAGGACTTCAAGAAATTTTAAAACGCCAATGAACTCGTACCAGATTTTCGCAGACTTTTCGACCTGTCTTACAAAGAAGGGATTTTTCTTTCTTGTTGGAAGAGTGCTCGCATTCAGCCTATTCCCAAAAAGCCAAGAAAAATCTTTAACTAAAGACCAGTCGCTATGCTATCAGTGATATCAAACAAAACAAAGATCGACAGACAACCTTCTATCGTATTGTTTAATTGATACACAAAAATACAGAAAATAAGAATAAAAATACTAACGAAGAGACAGATATATACAGTAATTGCAGTACATAAAATAAAGATTGTGTATAAAAATAGCATCTAAGTGACTAAACACTTGTGTTATGATACAAAGTAATACTAATTAATATAAAATTACAGTTGTGTACAGAGAGTAAGGAAACAATTTAGTTGCAGAGTATCTGTAATTTTCAAAGTTTTTTTTTTATTCCATAGAGAAGGTTGTATAATTTTTAAAACGTTTTATCCTTAGGGGTAGAGTATTAGAAATTTTAGGTAGTGTGTAAATTAAAAAGTGATGACAAATGTTTTTATTTAATTTTGGAGTGGTTAGCAATTCGTTTGTTGTACATCTAGTAATATAAACTGTGAGAACATAATTATGAAATGTTTTGTTTTTGAATGCATGCGTACATACATAAATTATGAAAGCATAATGTTCGAATATTACTAATATATTCCGAATATATAAGCTTAGTGTGATACGATCTTTTTTCTTCAAGATTATTTTCAGAATATAGTTCTGTATTACGTTTAGTTTTTGCAAGGAACTCTTATATATTGCTCCCCACACCAGAATACCATAACGAAAAAGTGATTCAGATAGAGATTTGTAAATTAATATGAGCATATTTTTCGATTGAAACTTTCGTAGCTGGTAAAACTTATATATTAGCTTCCTCACTTTTTTTGTCAGATAATCAACATGAATGTTCCATTTTGAATTATTGCCAATAATTATGCCCAAATACTTGATCTGGTTCATTTCTTTGATTCCTCGCTAATACCTGGAACTTCAAAATTGGAGAAATTAGGTCTGTTTGCTGATGTTATAGAGAAAGAAGGAGAGTGGGTTTCACTCTCCATGCTTGACTGGACAGAATTTTTGGTTTCAGACCATGTATTTTCGTTGAAAATAACAACCCTATCATCAGCGTATGATATAATTGCTTTTACTTTCAAACAGAGTAGAGAATTTATGTAGGCTTGAAAAAGTATTGGATCAATAACGTTTCCTTGGGTGACCCCTGTTCTTATGGTCATAGTTTTACTTAGTATTTCATTAATTTTAACACATTGTTCCCGATCAGTCAAATAATTTCTCAGATTTGGAAAAACGCAGTCGCATGAGGGTTTGCTGGCTAAACTTCGATGCTATGGCTTTTAGGATCATTTTTCTTTCGGCTCTCCAGCTTCCTGGAAGAATTTTCCCTACAAGTGGCCGTCGATGGATATCTCTCGAATACTTTTACCATTAACGCTGGTGTTCCCCAGGGATCCATATTGTCTCCAACCCTCTTTTTATTGTATATCAACGACTCATTGACAAAAAAACAAGAATCCAATCTTCACCGGCAGCAGGAGGTTGCATATCTCAACGAGGATCTAGAGGTGATTTCGAATTGGGGTGAAAGTAACCAGGTTTAATTCAATTCCACGAAAACCCATGCATCGATTTTCTCCAACAAGATAAATGTCTCTGAACCGGATATAATAATGTCACGACAGACAATTCCACTTTCTGCATCGATAAGTTTGTCGCTGGAATATAATATAATAACAACGGCTGCTTCTAAAAAGCTTGGAACACTATTCTGAACCAGAAAACTGTACAAACCTCAGCAACTTTTGAGGGTTTATACAGCTCAGATAAGACCTTATTTGGAGTATTGTTCACATGTATGGAGCTCCGCCTCTAATCATACCCTGAAGCTGCTGGATTCCATACAGAAAAGAGCCATTCGCCTGATAGGAGACACGAACATCACTTGCAACCTTGATAGTCTGGAACATCGTGAATCGCTACTTTCGCACAGGCACCGCTCTTAGAACGCCTTAAGGATTTTCCTGTAGTGCTTGTGTTTTGTCCTTAAAAAAATCTCCGAACATAAACGTCTGGGTTCCCTGTTGAGCAACCAATAGGAGATCGACCACTGACTATTGTTAAACCTTTTTTCATGATGCCAATAATTTTATTCATATTCAAAAATTTACCTGCTATCCAAGAACCGAGATTGTAATTGTTTTACAAATTCTACCTGTTATCTATTTACATCGAGGAAGCTACTAGAGTGTTAGCAAAACGCTTCTATAAATAAAAAAATGTTTATGAAAATTGTTCAATTATTATCATGGATAGTTATATTTTATTGCAGATATATAGGGGATACCGTTTATTGGTTATTGAATGAGTTAAAATAAGAAAATATAGTAAGACTAGCTGTTGCCTGGGACTTCGTTCACATAGACTTCAGTTCTAGGGTTTTCCTAGGTGTTTTAACAAAATTTTTCAAAGTATTTGCTTAACTTTGATATGTTTTGCAAATTAGAAATCTTGTTAACCATAAATTCAGTAAAATCAACACATATTTTTGTAGTATTTTTTTCAACGAAAGTTTGAAGTTATTATTTAAATTGACATAACTTTTTCGTTTATGAACTGATTGAAATGAATTAAACAAACACTAAATGTCAAATGACACTCACTACAATATATTAGTGGAATCTATTGCGATAATAAACACAACGGGGACACGCAGTGATCAGTTATATTTTTATTATATGTATTTATTAATCGATTATTCTGCAAGAATTTAAATGAATCGTCATAGAACTAAATACATCTCCTTTTGAAAAACTTCAAGTCTAATATTCAATCCTTCTCATTATGTTGACTCATTACTTTTATTGGATAGTTAAAGAGTAGCCTATTTGGTGAAATTATTCTTGTCCAATAGTGATATATTCCAAAAACGTCATAATAAATTTTTAATCCATTTGTGATACTTTCTCACAAGTCAAAATATTGATAAAACACCATATTTTTCAACCCAGATAAGGATGATATTATCTGGAGGCTTTAGCATGCTGGATATGAGAAAATGAACTCGAACTTTCTGCACGAAAAATTACTGAAACGCCCTCATTGAATTTCACTACAGATATAAATGAGTTATATGAGTATGGATCCATTTTTTGGAAAAGTATATGTTTTAATGTGAATGACTTTTTTCAATTTGTCATGGAATTGGCTAATATTTGGTGAAAATCAATGATAAATGTATCTAACCATCCTTTTTTTGAGAGTTTTTCATATAAACGTCTATACTAGTGTTAGTGTACTTTGAGAAAATCGTTCAATTAAGTGTAGGTCCAATAATTTCCACTTGTATGCCTAAAACCAAGAATAAAAAAATCACTTGCCATCTCAATATTAGAGCACATTCATGAGGCTTCAACTTCAAGAGGAGCTAGTTCTCATAGAACTAACTATTGAATGTTTTTTTCATTATTATTATTATTATTACCACAATAAATATTTTCTACAGCAAATGCAGTCAAGGTGATTAACTAAAGATTAATATTTCATTAATGGTTTCCTTTCATTGATGAAATCTGCACATTTGGGGATGTTACCAAGATACAATCTTCAAAACTAGTAGCGACAATATTTTAGTGAATTGAACTCACTCCCTGAATAGATTTTGGTAATGATTTTCTTAAACTAGAAAAACTATTAAAAAGTAGAAGTGGTCTAATGATGATAAAAAATTGTGTTATAAAGAAGTGGACTTTAAATGTAGTGAATGGTAGAAAAATAAATGATATAACGATGGTGATTTTTCTGAAAGCTACTACAGTTTTTAATCGACTACACTAAAAGGTATATAACTGAACATAGGAGCCCAAATTATCAAATCATAAAAGATTCACAAATTAAAAATAATAATTAATGAATTATCTCCGTATTTTGAATTGTATGATCTAAAATTCGGTTTACTTCAAGTGCTTTTTTACATTTCAAGTCTTTTCTTTAATTTTTGAATTGTATTTGATGCAATGAATAAATAAAATAAAATAAACTAGGGTCTGATAAACCCGACTACCAGTGTCAAAAAATTTTGTGTGACTACTAGAAGGTTAACAAAAAAATTACAGAATATGGAATAAATTCAGCATGACATTAAGGATGAATTTATGCATAAACAATTAGCAAGTGACAATTATATTATCAATTATAAGTTCAACTTCATGTTTTCTAATGAACATGTTTGTGCAGAAAAATAAACAATTATTAAGTAACATGCAGCTTGGTCTGATAAGAAATCATGCTGTGAACCACAACTTTTAGTACTCTCAAGTTGATTTCTAGTCATATTCTGGTTCTATTGTCTCTTCTTCTGCTAGAAAATGAAGGGATAAGTAGTACAGACAAAGGATAAGAAACAGTATGATAAAATCATGTATGTTATTGAATGGATGACAACCATAATTTAATCACTGCATAGTATAAAGAAGTCACCTCCCGCTGTCTGTCCCTATGTATGCTTAAATCTTTAAAATTACACAATAGATTTTGATGTGGGTTTGATAGATAAGGTTCATATGTATATAAAATGCATAATTATAGTAGACATAATTTTAGAGGTTTCTAATGCGATGTCATAAATAAACAATTTTTTTTTGCGCTTACATTGTAACGCTTGGTGAACCCTACGAGATAGATCAAAATAATGTATAACAGTATTGTACACCTTAAAAAGGTCTACAAAAATGTCCACGACAGTATATGTCTCTCTCTTAGGGATAACACACAATAAGCGTTTTTTATCCCTTACTTTTTACAAATCGATTTTAAGCAATACAGCATAAATCCTTATCCAATTAAGTACCTTAAATCATTGTGCATTTAATATAGATCAACGTGGCCCTTTACAGCATGTAATTTAAATGAATATTTTCTAAGATATTACAGATTTAAAACGCAGGGACATAGCGGTCTCTTGCCTTATAGAACTTATGATTAGCAGCGATCACACGTGTTTTTATGTATATTCAGCATCAGCATTGCACCCATGCAGAACTGGTGCGGATCGCTAGTTTTGTTATAATCTATAAAATGCATTCAAGTTTTGTTGTCAATTATATTGATCAGACACTCAATGAATATATGATTGAGTGTGTCCTGCATTCGCAGTTTGGATTGTCCTCAAATAACCTGAATAAATATTCTTTGTAAAATGAATTGAAAACATTTAAAAATCATCTGAAGATGATGTGATGCTGCAGGTGCTCAATAAGAATCGACTTTACACATTAAAGTCGATTCTTATTCAGCCCAGTTTCTCGGAAGTTGAGGCTCAAGGGCTTGGCTACTATTTTATTGCGACTTTTTAGTTGGGAATGCATAAATGCCTCGTTTTTATTATTTATTCCTTGCTAATTGAGTATGCATAAATTTAGCTCAAGTATGTACTAAACAATAGTTATTATTTTTCAAAGGGCTTCTTCTAGTTTAATAAAGCTTTCAAGTAAATATTCAGTTCAATTTTATTAGGGTGGAATGATGCACCATATCTTGTAAAAATACTCTAAGCACAGTTAATCAATAATGTTCAGTGGAAAAATTTATACAGGAGCATAGATATTATCTTATTTATACTCTCATTATATTTATGTGCACAAGTTGTATGTTTTTACAAATGAAAAACATGAAATTTCAAAACCAGTGACAGATTTACAAATTTTTAAGACAAAGGCTATACAGTTTTTGCCGCCCTTGCCTCTATAACTGTCATCCCCTACATCATTTATATCATCCAACAGTTTCGTTGAAATTAGAGGTAAAATAATTTTAGGGTATACAAAACTCAATCAGGTATGAGCGGGGTAATGTATGCTACTTACACAATAATGTACATTTGGTAAACGTGAATAAATAATCTTTATTGTGTTTACCAACAGTTGAAAACAGTCAACTCAGTCAAGTTATGAAAGTTCGTTACAATATCTCTTTCTATAATTTCCCTCATAAAAAGTGTGAGCAGAGGGTGCAGAGGCCGACTATGGATTGGAGGCGGCAAACTAGCTGTTTTACTCTAGAATATGGAAGTTTGCTACTATTGGATTGTCCAATGATAAGTTAGAAAGGAAAATCACCGGCAAAATTTGTTGCAGACTTCTATCTGTAAGACATCACAAAACTATCGTGCCGAAATCTTTTTGATTGCCATGCCGTAGCAAAAAAATTGGTCCCCAAATTTGTTGCCCTAGGCTCCAGCCTAACTGCTGAAAACTTGGGACATACTACTCAAGACTGGTGCATGAATTTACCCTAAATCACCTCACACATGAGACCAAAACCACATTACCCATTTACCAAAAGGAGACTCACTTTTGCCAAATTTTCGAAATGGGTAACTTCTGCATCTTCATAAATTTTTCTGGTAATCCAAACACCATCTGTATTGTTCATATTTATGCCTAAAAAAGTTAATTTAAAGAGTAATCAGCATGTGGCATATGGATTTTGGTTGAAAGATGTTGATATGATATTGATGCATGCTCACCGTAATCAGTATCAATTTTATGGGTAATTTAAAGAACGGGGAATCTAATAGAGAATCCCACCACCAAGTATTTCCTAAATATAGTGAAAGAAATGAATTACACCACACCAGATCTAAGAACACAACCTTATTCTACAATCAACAAGAGTACAAAAGATGGAATAGAGCGAGAACACAGATTACAGAAACAAGTAATTCAGTGTTCTGTGAGTGGGACATGACAGAAGGAAAAACGATTTCAAAAAGTGAAATATCTTCATCTTCTATATAATGGGTTCGACAACTTTGGTCATTATCTCAGTTCCGACGGAATGCCCCGCCCGGTGATGGCCTTTGCTACTCCACACCCTCATGTATATATATGCCTGATAAAATTGTAAGTTGAGCGCACATTTGTGCTGAGGTCACAGAATACCTTACATTCAGGGACATTCACCACGGAATTGGAGCTGTGAACTTTTTAAGAATCTCGAGGTGGTTACTGTTAACCTAACAATTTCGTCGAATGGCCAGAAAAGTGAACATGATATAATTAAGCTACTTTTGTTGAAATTGTTTTAATGTTGGCCTAACAAGCTGCCGAGACGCTATCATAATAATTCCTCCGCAGCAATCAAATTATATATTTGATAACTTTCAAATAATTTGAAATCACCGCTAAAAATGACGATAAACACCTCGAAGATAGACCATAGGTCACAGAAACTTTACCCCTCAAAATTAAAGTGCCATCAGTTGATTGTCTCTTCTGTAAAGTATTCAGTGTTGAGGTGTTAATGTTATATGTAAAACATAGGTAAAACTCTCAGCCCCGGGCAAAGCGGGAACTGTACACATATACCCGGAATGTTGTCTCGGGTGATCGTAAGAGAAACCCAGGGTTACTATATAAGGAAATAATAATGTCGAATTGGATAGTAACATGTCTTAGCACAATTACATTAATGGAAAAGCAAAAGCAGCTTCTCAGAGATTTCAAACAAGATTTTCAAACTAAACAGTTCAAAAGTTTCCTAAAAAGTTGTGACACTTAAATTATACCTTTGCTCATATATATAAAAAACGGCCATCCGTTTGATTAAAGACCCAAACTACACAAGCGACATTTTTAGAGGGATGGAATATTTATATACAATAATTATTCTCCCCTACTTTTTTTTTCATTAACTTCATGTCTTGGATTATTGTATTTATTAGTTTATTATTTTATGTAAGTATTTTTTCTTATATGCTTCAGTTTGATTTGGTTAATTGACATAAACATATCAATGATTGCAATTGTTTTATCGTTTACATTTTGCAGCAAGCATACAACTGATCTAGGTGTCAGAGTTCCATTCCCGACAAGTTCTGCATATAAATTACATCAGCAAAATATAGCAACGACAGTGTCCTGTCGTTGTTAGTATTTTTAGTAAAATACAAAATAATAGATGAGTGTCAGCTAAGTAGATGTGTATGTAAGAAGAAATTGTATGTATAAAATATGTAAAGATTTAAAGATGATATATAGGTAAAATGTATAAAGATGAAAGCTAAACAATGGTAACAGTATATTAGATGGGATGTCTAGTAGAAACTGCATGAGGTTAATCTGGAAGAATATCGAACGCTCGTCGAAGAGTAAAGAAAAAAATAATTTTAATTTATTTTTGGTAAGAAATTACATACTTATCAATTAGAAATTGCATACTCTAAGTACCCTTCTACCGAATAAAAATTGAAATTTACTAAGAATTGTTTCATCTTATTTTTAACAGGGGTATTATGTGTTCAAGTAAGGTTATGTACGTGTTTAACAAATATATGTTAAGGTTATGTTCGTATTGTAATTCAGTACGCGATCGAATAACATCCAGCTAGCAGATCCAGGCAGATCTGTTGACCCCGTCTCGACGTTTCCACTCCAGTACATGCTCCCGTACCATTGAAGGGGTGTGAGAAGGTTTCGGATGCGTCCATGCTGGTGGTGAAGTTGTATAGTTTTCAACTATTTTCTCCCTTTCGAAAACTCTGGAATCGTATATTCATTGTATAAGGATATCGTACTGTACCTAATATTATTCTACTAGCTGATAGCAGGTTATGTAACATCTACTCGGAATGTAGATCATTTCAGTTTATATCAAATCTCCCTTGGAATCTCCCTTGAATGTTATAGGAATTGCCAACAAATTTGAATTAAAATATTGAGCAGACGAATTTATTATTAAAATTATTCCTTGAATTGAAATTGTCTACCGAAGAAATGATTAATATGATCTACATTTTGGGTGAATGTGACAGAAATGGACCCATTCACTGATTTCATTTTTTTTTTCATTTTGATACTTGTTTTGTCCAGCACTTAATAATAAAAAAAAACGTTTTTGCTTCTATTTAATGACTTTTTCGTACTTTCCTCAAAAATAAGATACATCTCCGATGGAAATAGTCAATCCCTAAAGCTCATAGTGCGGACTATTTTGGGATGGTCCTATGTACAGGGTATTTCATTCGAAAAAACTGAAAAAAAATTATCCCGAGTTTTGTTTACCCCTACTATAGAAAAAGCGACGTTCAGTAAACTTATGAGGACGAAATGAAAATACGCTATATTCAATGAACCCCTTTTTTGACATAAATTAATAGTTATTTGAAAATCATCTAACGAGTTCAGGATTATCATTCTTCACACTTCATTCATACTACATACATGAAATCTGGTGGTTGTTTAGATCTACTAATATATTTTTAGGTTGTTCTATGGTGTATGAGTATATTCCAAGACACTTTGCATATATAGATTTATTAAAGCTTTCAATTTAAACAATATAGTAAGAGGGCATACTTGAAGACTGGCTGTAAATTAAATTATCTGAAAGAGCAATTAGTTCAGGCCAGTCTCAACTCACCTACACTGTAGGATAATAGACTGACACCGATCAGAAAACAACTACTCCCCTGGCTAATACTACGAAGGGCGTTGGATTATATCCGACAGATGTCAGTGCAGGATTCTTCACAGAAGCAATTCCTGCATATGCTGTTAGCGCTTCACGTGCCGGAATCGATTTTCAGTTATTGAAACGAGCACACTTGCAGACCGGTTTCGGGCTATTTGGCTACTCCCCTGGCTAATATTATTATTATTAGCCAGTAAAGTAGTTATTTTCTGACAACATTATTTTCTGACACCTACAGCGTAGGTGCGTTGAGACTGGATTGAACGAATTGTTCTTTCAGATAATCCAATGTATCAGTTTGAAATTTTGATCTTGGGGGATTGTAGTATATGATTATGTTTGATTTTGGCTCTACGATATGACTATGTAACATTTGAAAGTTTATAGGAATGTTATTGTGATTCATTTCTATTTTTATGTATTATTTGCGTTTTGACAAGAGTTTAAATTCCTCCATAGCCATCTGGTCTATAGGTCTATTGACTCGATGACATATGTAATTATTTATGTTGAAAATTCGATTTTTTCTTAACAAGTTTCGTTTGAAATTATTATGTCAGTCGATTTGTCATTCATTATTACTTTCGAATTGTCAATGTTGCTGTAGAATTAGTAAGACTCAGCAAGAAAAAAACTAGGTATTATAGTATTTTCCAGCTTCGGTAATAGACAGTCATTTTCAATTCACAAATTAAACGACGGTCATGTGCCTCATACAATGTAACATTTCGACCAGCCACGAGGATGTTTATAAAAAATTCATCTGGGTGTTCTTGGCCAGACGCACCGTCATGAAAAAAAATACTTATCGGAATTTAACCAAACGGGCAGACAGACAGCAGTTTCCGAATCTTGAAATTTAGAGATTGCAAGGTAAGCGAAATAAGGCTTTTCTGTTGAATCTTGACTAAGCGTGGGCCACAGCAGGATAATTAACAACCACCTTAATAAGCGCGTCATCGGGGAGTTGAGCGAAAATCTCGTTGAGCGAGCGGAATCGAGTTTTTTGGAACGACGAGGGGGGTTTTATTTTTCTACTCGATCAAGAGCGGTATTTTGTTTTGGGAGATAGTTTTCCTGGGGTAAATCTTTGAAGAGTTTAATATTTGAAAACAGGCGATTGGCGTGATTTTGAATATTCGTTTATTCTGTCGTAGGAATCAAGTAGTATGTAAGGTTCGAGTGGAAATTGAGCAGTGTAGTGCAAAAATTGAATTAGATAATAATTCAGTAGGCCGAAACCGTATATGAAAGAGTTAATTTGAGTTGAAGTTTTACTACTTACGATATATTTTTTGGGTAAGCTATAATTAGCCGGGACGAGAAAGACAAACCGCGGTGAGTTAAATGTACATGTGTAATGACCATTTTATGATTTTTTTGGAAGGAGTTTATCATAAAAATCAGTATACAGAGTGGTTCTAATAATTGAGTCACAGTTGGCTAGCGGTCAAAAATTATCGGTCAAGCTAGAGTCAATCACGTATATGATAGAAATTTACGATGAAAGCACTAAATTTGAGTTTTATTTCGTGATTTTCTTTGTTTTCCATTGAGAAAAACGTTCTCAGGAAGTTTATTCCACAAAAACGCAGTTCTCCAAATGGAAGAAATATTAAACAGCGAAGTTCGAGGTGTACTGAGTTGAAACTCGAAACGATGAGCAGCCAAAGTCCATCGCGTATTTCTGATATGTACCACTCTTGGTGGAATCAAATGTGCCAAGTCACTTGAACACTTCTCGTGGAAGTATGTATAGAAGAGAGACAAATCCCAACCTTTCTTCGATGTTCCAGACAATCAAGATTGCAAGTGATGTTCGCGCCTCCAATCAGGCAGATGGCTCTTTTCTGGATGGAATCCAGCAGCTTCAGGGCAAGCTTAGGGGCGGAGATTGATACTCCAAAAAAGGTCTGATCTGAGCTTTATAAAGCATCAAAAGTTGCTGAGGTGTGCACAGTTTTCTGGTCGGGAACAGTGTTCCAAGCTTTTTAGAAGCAGCCTTTGCAATTCCAGCGAAACGTTAGGATGTAGTTCCAAACTACGACGGCCTTCAAACCCGAATGAAGATAGTAACACTGATTTTAGGAGACTGTCGATTCAGTGACATCTGTTGACTAGTGACATGAAGTATCTACTCGCCAAACGGCCCAGATGAAAAAAGTTAGATTCCACTAAAAATCAAGTTTGAAAAAACGTTGCACTGCAGGACGATGAGACTCCCGCACGCTCTAAGAAAAAGGATAAGGATTCATCTCGTCTCCTCAGTCTCTCAGCATTTCAACAAGATCGCTTTTGTTTTTTTTTGAACAAAATCAAGCCCTGTCCTGTGTGTAGAAAGAACTCTGTTGACTTGAAACCTAAGATTTAGTTTTTCACAGAATCACAGAATCTCATTGAATGAAATTGTTTTTTCGCTGGACCTTTCATATATTCACCCAAAAATAGAATCAGTTTTGAATAATATTATTTTCAAGTCCCGGCTTGCTCTGTGACACGTTTGAGAAGCCATGATTTGAAAGGAATATTACTTTTCACATCCGATAATACTATTTGAAAGAATTCATCATATCGTATGGGAAGCATTGAAATTTTTTCAATTTTATATTCTTTGTCGATAACCAGGACTGTTTTAAGCTTCTGCTCTGAAGCTTCACTTTGTTGAATTATTACGAAATTGATATTATCAACGTCAAACTTCAAATCGTTCATTTTGAAAATATAGTAAAATTATGATTTAGGAATATAAAATATGTTTACCTCTATGATGATGTTCACTCCCTACTTGGATTGGAAGACACTTGCTGTCACCTTGAAACTCACGAAATACTCATCATCTATTCGAATACTTTTTCAATCTAAACCGAATGTGAAAGCATGTACTTTAAGCATATACAGCAAATCAACAAGGAAGGGGGTCAAAGGTACGTTTTCTATTGTCCTCAAGGCTATGTATTGTGGAGTCGAACGTCAAGGTCATATGACGCGCACATGGCTCAAGGTCAAGTGTATTTACTCGATGTCAAAAGTTTTGAGGAGAGAGGGACAAAACGCGCAAGGCCACATAACGCAATTTACGGTCATTCAAGACCAAACCTAAAACTATCAGAAAGTTACCTAGTCAAGGTCATGTAGCGTGGACCAATGTCATTTCAAGGTGAAGTGGTGGGGGAAGACTTCGGATCGGTATACATTAACTACTGTTGTGGACAATTCTATGGCTTCATTTTGGCCTTTATATTTCTAATTCAGCTCTCTACCATGATGCTTATACCTTTCTGAATGGTTTTTTACATAAGTGAGTAAATTATTTGCAGACCTGAACCTTGATATTTTTTTACTATTTTTGCGTTTAATGTCAGTCTTCTGACTAAAATTCATTTGTTCGATTGAGCGTTTGATTTGAACGAAAAAAAAGGTGTTTTTTCTTCAGATCATAACCTGTTCTCAAAAGCTAATATTTATCATACAAAATAATTTGTACTCATCATGAATTCATTTTGTGTTTTAACTATAACTACTTTAAAATTAATACAGATCTATTCAAATATTTTGATAAAAGAGGAACCCGATGTTTAGATGACCTCTTATGATTGAGCATCACTGAATATAAAAGTTGAATTTGGAAACCTCGCGAAACAAATTGGCTTGTCTAGCTTGTCAAGACAACTACAGAGGAATCTTTCGGTATAACTCGCGTTTTGATGAAGTGAGTAGAGGGGATAGGTTAGCCGTAGTAAGATTTTTACGTAGCGGGTAGCGAGAATTCGACGTAGTGATACTTCGTGTTCCCAGGCAAATTTTTCGACATAGTTGGAACTCGACGTAGTGATACACACTCACCACTTTCATACAGAATCGCGGAAAAAACAGATAGAACACGGCGAAGGCCTTGAGACTAATCAGTGTCATGTCTTCTGCAGTAAATATATTAGAAAAACTAGTTGACAGACATATTTAGGGCACAGCAGGCCACTGAATCAAAACCAATATGCCTACAGATCAGGTAAGTCGACCCAAACGGCTTTATGTTGGTCACGGAAAAAGCAAAATATGATTATACGAACAAGGAAGTTATAGGGGGCATTAGATAATAGAATCAAACATCTAGGCGATGAAGAGAAGATGGATCGACGACCTAAACTGCAGATGGATAGATTTCATGCTTGTATGGGAGAGACAGTAGCTAATAAGTTGCCAGACACGAATTATCAACTCCTTATACATGTTATATCTCACTTTTGAAATATAAGTTTTGAAAATGGGGAAACAGTACAGACTTCCCCTGAGTTACAGAATGCACAATAATATAAAGTATCAAACGTGTATTTGAATACAATTCTAATAACTAACTCATTTCGTCACCCAGGACAGTATTTATAGGAAAATATTGTTTACATGTTCTAAAAATAAAATAACAAGAAAAAAGAGTCTTTGTGTCGTCTTGAAGAGTTGCGTATATGCAGGTGTTGTTTCTGTAGCATCAGCGTTGACATTGGATCTTGTTTACTTCGAGTCACCTTGGTTATGAATGGAGGAGGTCAATAAACAACATATAACAACTCCCTTCATATTCAAAAAGTTGGTGCGATGCGGCAACTTTTTATGGCTGAGAATGAAATGGAAAACTACGGGATATGTTCACATTTCGTTGAGGTCGATTTCTTCTTCCTCTGGAATTCCGTCTCTGAGGTTGGGTCTTCGCCTTGGAAAGATATTGGCTAGAGTTTTCAGGGGCCTGAAATGTTTGGGTGGTGGCGACGGAGGGTAGCTCGAGTCTTCGATCGCTAGGTTTCTTCTGCGCCTTTTTCTGCACTTACAGAGAATGTACAAAAGTATTAGTACAATAATGAGTGTGATAGTCAAATAGGTAAACCATGAAATATGTTTGGTTACGTAGGGTTGATTTATCAAATCGTCAAGGGTTTTGGAGTAAGAATCCAATTTATGCTTGGCGACATTCAAATCGTCGTCGTTTAAGTCACTTAGTTTCAGTGGTTTCAGCTTCGGGAGGCTTGATTTGTCCGGGATCTCGTTACAGCAATCGTATGGAATTAGGACTGGATGTGATCCATACGAAACGTTTGACAGTTTTGAAAATCTGGAATCCGCTTGAATTTTCGTGATTCTGATAAATGCACTACAATCGGTTTCAAGAGTCACTATGGAATTTTTGTTAATTAATTCCGTTTTTGGGTTCTTTCCGAGACAGTTCACAGTTACTTGTAGTGGTTCGGAAAGAATTACAAGCCATAAATCTGTTTCAATTTTGTGCAATTTATAACTTTGGCTGAAGAAAAAAGAACTTTGACAGTTCATTGGAATGTTTCTTGAACTCCTGAAGATTTGGGCTTCACAGATTGGATTTTGGTCAATTGGATACGCGAACATATCGTAGCACAATTCAGTTCGATGTATCAACGGTTTACAAGCACTCATGTCTGTGATTGGTACGAACATCAAAGAATCATCGTCTTTCGCGATATATTGTTGGGTGATTGACAGAATATGATGCAATCCTGTTCTGTTGTCAAATATCGGAATAGGATATAAATGGTATAAGGAATACATTTCAGGCTCTATTAATGGGATTTTGAGTACAAAAACCAAGTTGGATTTGGTTTGAAATGCTTTAAGCTCTATTATTTCAAGATATTGAGCGACTTTCTCTAGTTTTGGAGAAATCGTAATCTTCTTCGAGAATGTCTTCAAAAATTTTATAATGAAAATCTTTGAGTTCTTTTTGTCTGGGAAATATTAGAATATTTTTATTTTCTTTGTCAAGTATTTGACAGTTTGAATATTCGACTTTTGAATAGTCAATTAAAGATTCGGTTTTATATAAATTTACGAAAGTTGAATCTTCTTGTGTAATGTGTTCGGCTGAATATTCCGTTTCTTTATTTTCGGGGTTATCGAGGTTTTCAGAAGTTTCGTCAGGGTCTTTAGAAGTTCCTTCTTTTGGGTCTTGAATTATTTCAAGGTCTGAATCTTCGTTTGTAGGTAAGATGAAAGTACCTTTTGGGATTGATTTCGAGTTGAAAATAAGGCATGCTTTCGTGGGATCAATTTTGATTCTTGAAAGTGCGTCAGCATTGCTGTTTATTTTTCCGGGTTTGTATACGATTTCATAATCATATTCCTTGAGTTTTAAGCGCTATCTAGCAAGTCTGCTGCCAAGGTCTTTTATTGAGAATAACCAAGTAAGTGGTCTGTGGTCTGTGATTAATTTGAATTTTCTTCCGAAGAGGTAGGGTCTAAAATGTTTGACTGCCCATACTATGGCTAATAATTCTCGTTCAATTGTAGAATACTTTGATTCCGATGAACAGAGGGTTCGTGAAGCGTATGCGATAGGTAAATCTTTTCCAATGGGGCCTTGAGATAGTACAGCTCCAATAGCATATGCGCTAGCATCTATTGTTAATAGAAAAGTGTCTTTCGAAATTTGGATATATTAATATTGGGGTTGAAACTAGAGTTTCTTTCAATTCTTCAAATGATTTTTTACAATCATTTCCGAAAATAAAAGGGGTGTCTTTTTGAAATAATTTTGTAAGGTTTTGATATTTTTGCGAAATTTGGAATGAATCTTCTGTAATATCCTACCAAGCCAAGAAAGGATTTTATTTCTTTCTGATTTTTAGGTTCTGGGAAGTTTATAATGCAATCGACTTTGTTAGGGTTTGGTTTTACTCCATTTTTTGTGATTAAATGGCCAAGATATGCTACTTCTTTTCTAAGGAATTCGCATTTGTCTGGTTGAATTTTGAGGTTAGCTTGACGAAGTCTTGTAAATACTTCTTTTAGTCTGGATATGTGATCGTGAATGGTAGGGGAGTAAATGATGATGCCATCCATGTAAACGAGACATCGCTCATTTTGGATTCCGAGAAAAATGTTGTCCATCACTCTTTGAAACGTTGATGGGAAATTCTTAAGGCCAAAGCTCATTCTGAGAAATTCAAAATGGCCGTTTTCTACCATGAAAGCTGTTTTTGGGATGTCCTTGTCATCGATTTCTATTTGATGAAAACTAGAAGCAAGGTCAAGGGTAGTGAAGTATTGACATTTGCCAAGTTGATCGAGAAGGTCTGATATCATTGGGAGAGGGTATTTTTCGTCTACAGTCAGTTCATTTAACTTTCGATAGTCAACAACCACTCGCCATTTCTGTTTTCCAGATGCGTCTAATTTTTTTGGAACAACCCATACTGGGGATGACCAGGGAGAAATAGAAGGGCGTTTGATTCCGTCTTCTAACATTTTGTGTATTTGTCTTTTGACTTCCTCTTTATGAATTTGGGAGTAACGGTATGATTTTGTAAAGACCGGTTTTGCGTCTTTTGTATCTATCAAGTGTTTGATTTCATTCGTAAACGTTAATCGATCACCTTCTAGATAGAAAATGTCTGAGAATTCTAAACATGTTTCTGTTGTAATTGTCAGGGTCGTATTCGAAAATGTCGTCAATTTCTGCAGTAGAGGTTTCTGGGTTTAATGTGACTTGGTATTTTGGTTTTGGATTTTTGGGTACTTGAGTAGGTTAAGGCAGTATCGGAGGTTGAGGGGGAACTGATATATTTTCATCGTCCGATGCTTTGAAAAGTGGTACTGTTTTCAAATCCAGTATTAATTTTCTGTATATCAACTATGCCGTTATAGTGTTCTAAAAAGTCCGAGAAGTCCGTCGAATTCTATGTCGAGATCATAAATATAAATTTTGTGGGGATCTGTGTCTGAGAAAGGTATCAATACAGATTCAGTTATTAAAATTTTTTGATTAGTTATACCTTGGATCATTATGTTTTCGGAAAATCGGTTTCTATATTTTTCTGCTGTTTTAGGTTTGAAAATTGAAAGTCCGGATCCTGCGTCGATTAATATTTTGAACGTGTTGGTAGCGCCCATAATATAATATAAATTTTTTGAATTGACCATTAGAGATTGTCCTAAATGAATTTCTGTTCTGGGAAATTCAAATTGGGGTTCAAATCTTCTATATTCAGGGTTTGAATTTCTTCGATAGGGGAAGGATCTGGTTGTGAAGGATCCATTTGAAAATCCTGATTCGGTTGGTAATTTGTGTTTTGATATTCCGGATAACTAGTAGTATAGTCTTCCGTTTCGTAGTCATAAGAATTTTCGTAAAATTCTTCAGAATTTTGGTATTCTTGATAATTAGCTGTATAATTATCGAAATCTTGCGGGTTGAGATGATGTGCTCTCTGTATATTTGTTCTGTTAAAATTTGGGTTCGGTTGAATTGCCGAAGGTCTTTGTTGATTTGGATTTTGTTTTATTACCGGTGGTCTATTTTGATTTGTCACTGTTGTTGATGTATTGGGCCTAAAATTTTGGAATTGTGGGTTTTGTGGTCTTTGGACATTTTGGAATTGAAAATTTTGTGTGGCTTGGGGACTTTGTTGTCTTACTCTACATTCATTTTGACTGTGTCCCTGTCTCTTACAGAAATTGCAAAATTTTTGTTGAATGGAGGGTTGTGGTTTTTTATGCTGGATGTTATTTGTATTTTGTTTAATTTCTGTTGTTGGAAATATGAGAGTTCTAACTCTCGTTTTACTCTTTGAATAGTTTCGAGAATGGAAGCTGGGTTTCCGGCTCTTACTATTTGTTCTATGGTTGGTTCTAAACCTGCCAAGAGAGTATTTAGAGTCATGGTTTGTATTAAACTTTATTATGCCTGCTTTTCTTCTGGAGAAAGCGGTTGTTTTTGAATTGCCGCGTGCATTTTTGCATCGTGGGTTTGAAGTCTGTTTATGAATGTTAAAGGGGATTCATTGGGCATTTGATGGATTCTTTGAAGGTCTTGTATCAAAGAGGCTTAATCACGTGTGTTACCAAAATATTGGATTAACATTCATTTAATTTCATCCCATGTTTGAGGGTTTCTAGAACTGATGAGTTCTGCTGCTTTTCCTTTTAATTTGTTTTTGATATGTAATGTTACCAAAGTTTTTTGATCTTGTACAGTTATGCGGTAAGCAGTATTACAAGCATGTAAAAATGTATTGATGAAAATTTGATCTCCATCGTACTCAGGTATAATTGAAAATATTTCACTGAGTTTGTAAGGCTCAAGTTCAGGTAAAGGGTTTGCATTTGGCATGATGTTTGACAATAGAACTGGTATTTGACTTATAAACATTCAGTTTCAAAAATATGAAAAAGTCTTGATGATTCTTTTTCACTCACCAAAGGTTGTTCATAGAGGATGAAATCCTACTTCACAAGCGTTGCTCCGGGAGAAGTTAGCGTTCGCGTGTTCTTCCGCCGTTGAAGAGACCGTCCGTCTGTGGTCCTGTTGGCCTGGGGTTTGTTGGTTCTTCCTTTGAAGGATTGGGATCCACCACTACCTTGTTCCGTCTAGTGTTGAAGGATCCTACCGACTGCGCCAATTTGTTATATCTTACTTTTGAAATATAAATTTTTAAAAATTATTTATTTTGGAAATGGGAAAACAGTACTGACTTCCTCTGAGTTACAGAATGCAAAATGATATAAAGTATCAAACGTGTACTTGAATACAATTCTAATAACTAACTCATTTCATCACGCAGGACGGTATTTATAGGAAAATATTGTTTACATGTTCTAAAACATAAAATAAGAAGAAGAAAGAGTCTTTGTATCGTCTTGAAGAGTTGCGTATATGCAGGTGTTAATTCTGCAGCATCAGCGTTGACATTGGATCTTGTTTACTTCGAGTCACCTTGGTTATGAATGGAGAAGGTCAATAAACAACATATAACATACATATAGGCTCTGAATCAGCTGTGGAGGTACCAAAATCAGATTGGGTAGTAGCTCTATATGCAACATAAGAAGTATATATACGGGAACACACATACAAAAAATGGTTACAATTAACAGAGCAGGGATCGTTCAAGAACAATTACAGGGCTCCTCACTTGACACTGCCTATTGGGAGAACAACTGAACAAAATATGAGTGTGTAATGGAGACCTTAGCTGCACAGGAGGCAAACGATTCATGGACAACCCAAATTTCTGCCTAGAAGAATATGACATACATATAGTAAAGATCTGTACAAATGAGTATAGGAAACACATTTGTTGGAATGGGTGTTATGAAAAACATTGGGGGAAAACGCAATAACCTTATGAGACTGCAGTATTCTCCGGAGACTCAGGAAAAATGGACAAGTAGTAGGAGGAAAAAACGGTTTTGCAGAACAAAAATGTTGTTTAGCAGATATGTTGAATCGCTTTTATATCTTATTCGCCCTTCACAAAAAATTATTAGTGATCTCAGTGTTCAGAGGTAGATAGATAAATTCGAACGGAAAATGAGAAATTTCCAATTTATTGAAAAAGCCATCGTAAAAGATTTTTCAAGCAGTGAGCATACTTGGGTTCAAGGGTAAATTTTCCGAAAAACAGGAAATATCACTCTTTAAGTCGATTTAGGGAAAAGGAAAACCATTTACAAGGCATTTTGATCAAATCAAACCACGTATTTCCGTGTCAGATTATCAGGATGCAATCTACATCTGAACTAATTAATTTATCAATATTTGGATTCGACTGGAAAATTATCTGGTGTATCTGTAGATACGTCTATTGATCCTAGATGTAAAACTATTGATACTACGCTATCTGAGCTGGAAATAGATATAATCTTCGAAGTAGAAATGAGTCTTATACTTGCTGGATAAGTTTTATTTGAGGGAAAAGGTATTCAGATATTTTTGTATCTGTATCACAAATTGTAACTAGCCACCTGCCACTTATGCGCTAAACATAAAAAATAAATTGTTTTCTTTTATTGTTTTTTATGTGCATGTTATACGTTTTTATTTGTCGATATTTCAGGGGCGACACTCAGTTAATGGAACTCAAGTAAATTGGTTTATCATTTATCTGGAAACATCTTTTGGAAACTTCAAGTTCCATTAAAGAATTACTTTTGAAAAGTTTTTAAATAACAAGATATCATAATTTTTGTGGACATCCTGGAGTTTTTTTACAACACCAAACCGTTATTTTTAACACCTCGACATGTGTTCAATCACCAACTGATCATCTTCAAGATTAAGGTTAAACTCAAGAACAGTGCATCACAAGTTTGGACTGATAATCGTTTAGTATAAATATTTTTCCGGAAGTCCCATAACAGAAACAAAAAATATAATAAAAATGAGAAATATATTCGAAATGAAAAATGTTCTCTGCGAATGCAACTTTTCATAATAAATTTCGAATATTTCGAAAACTATGTAACGTATACAAAAACTATGTGAAATGAAATAGATCTCGAATTTTTTTGTACGTAGTTTGAGCCTATTTCGGACATGATCGAAAGTATCCAGAACATGAAACTAGGTAATTTGTATTCAACATCATTCCTATACTATCAAATTTTCATCATTTTCCTATTCATACTTTTCGATACAGTTGCAAGATCGTCACTCTGTATGTTTTTATTTGATATAATATCGACGAATTTGGGTTAGCTTTTTGTGTCACGTCTATAATTGTTTGTACTAATCTGTGAAATGATGCATATTCATTAATTTATTTCGACGTTCTCTGGAATTGTTACACAAAAGATAAATATAAATAATTGGCTCTTCCAGTTTAATTAATGAATAAAAATGGAATAGTAAAACGCCCTTCTATAATAATAAATTGGTCTCTTCATCAATGCTTATAAGATAACCCATGACCTGCTAGAATACATCAGTCAATCCTTCTTGAATTCAGTGAAAGAGTTGAATTTGAGTGATATGGGAGCATTCATATAAAATATGAAATATTCCCTCATTTATTTGATTGCAACAATTGGGGCATTTTCATTCGGTAATCCGATCACTATTGAAATCGATGATCCAATGTCCCTCACAAAAGTAACCACAAAAAATGTTACGACAGGCCGAAGTAATATTGAAAGAGTTATGTTATTTTTTGTTAAAACCTATTTTTTTAGTCGATATTAAAATATTGAATAAACGACATAATCTCTTTATTGGAAGGTGTTATAAAAATAATACAGTTCTACATCAAGAAAACATTATTCTCACCAATGATGGTAAGAGCCATGTGTCGGCTAATATTAGGGTAAGTGCATTTATACTTTTTTTTCCATGGTCAGTAATGTGTGGAAGATTACGTCTCCTCCTTCCTAGCCGCCACTATTTTTCATAATACAATAAACATTATGATTTCCTACCACGTAGTAACGGCTACATCCATCAA
>NW_019291486.1:76543-99866 GCF_000500325.1 Leptinotarsa decemlineata | reverse complement strand
GATTGGAGTCAGACAATCATACTATTTTATTCAATTTCCTATCATCTTCAGGTCTATCATTCAGTATTTGTGTTGAATCAGTCAATAAGTGAAATTGAAATGGAAGACGATTACTCTTCCGTGGTGAAACGAAGGAAGTGTTGTGTTGAAAACTGTACGGAAACGAATAGTGAAAGACATCGCTTCTCGGATAACGAGCCGGGTATTTACCAAGCTTGGATTGATAAATTGAAACTCCTTTTTTAAAAACCTATCTGTTCAGCAGGTTTATAACAAATATTTCGTTTGCGAGCATATTTTTTTTCATTTGTGGGTATAGTTCAAGTAAACGATATAGTGCAACTTAGCTATTTCAATAATGTAGTTGGGGAGCTAACTAATTTCCTTATTCAATAATCACTTCTGATTATATACTTTTCTTAGAAAGCTATAATGAATGTATTTTCACCATCAATAGGAAGTGTCCAATCTCCATATAGTCTTTTTCAACTAAAATTATTTTCAAATTTTTTCTCTTTTTCTGCCAGTCTTCTTCGGTAATATTAGATACTTTTTCTTTAATTAGCTCTATTACCTTCTTATCTAATTTTGGAAAATTATTTTTACGCTTGATGCTTCGTTTCAATTGTTCTCAAATTAACTCGATGGGATTGAAAACACAAAAATAGGGGTGAAGTATAGTTTTTGGTATAGTTCTTTTCTTTTTCTGCCAGTCTTCTTCGGTAATATTAGATACTTCTTCTTTGATTAGCTCTATTACCTTCTTATCTAATTTTGGAAAATTATTTTTACGCCTGATGGTTCATTTCAATTTTCTCCAAATTAACTCGATGGGATTGAAAACACAAGAATAGGGGGGAAGAATAGTTTTTAGTTTTTGGTATAGTTATCTTTGTATTTCATCTTTCCTCAAATTTTTATTCATTACTTTGATGAGCTATCCCGAATGATAGGAAGCGTTGTCAAGAATTATTACACTATTCGCATTCAAATTTGGGATCAATGCGTTTTCAAACCTTTCGTCGAAAATATTAGCACCCATGTTCTTATGGTAGTCAATATTGCAGTTCTCAAGTTTTTTCCACATAATTACAAAGAATTAGGAACTCATCTTTTACTTCCTCCGCAATGCACAATGATTAGTCGCGATCTTTTGTTTGTAGGCCTGTTAGGCGTACATATTCTCGAACCATCAATGCACCCTTTCGTAACTGTGTCGTGAGTGTCATACCAAGTTGCTGTTGTTCTTGTATATATTCAGTTATTTGTTCTAAGAATTTGTAACGCAATTCCACTATTCTTCTGCTTTCCATAACTGCTTGATATTTGTTTATTATATTAAATCTAAATCTTAGTTTCTTTATCCATCTTTCAATTTATATTTTCTACTCGCATAAATCCATGATTTGTTTATATGTTCGTTATTTTATGAGTATTCGAGCTGTTGAATTTCATCTTACGTACCAGGAAACCCAGCTTAGTTTCTTCGCTAATCATCATTGAACTAAATGCCAATAATTAGGTTTTTACGCTTGAGTAGACCAGGAACAGTATCTTGTGCAATACTTATAATAATTCATTACGGGGAGATCTCGGATCTAATACAGGTTGCAAAAACTCGAAGTCAATTTATTATATTGAAATATTACAGACCAAACATGCTATTAGACCAGACGTTTGATGAGATAGACGTACTAGATTATAGGTGGTCTCGCAAGATCCGATAAAACTTATTCGAATTCATTGCGTAACCGACATTTTTTTATTACATAAGTAAATTGTTTGAATTTGATCCTTTCGAAATTTAACCGCCAGTATTCAATTTTAACGGTTTTTCGTTTGCTTCATCTTCATATAGACTGTTGATGTTAATGTTATAAAGAATTTAATCTGTATCTGAAATAATGTACATCCTGGGTCACAAGATCCTTTTTTTGGACTTCATATTATCTTTATTTATTCAATAAACAATTTGTTNACCTTTCTTCGAAAGCTATAATGAATGTATTTTCACCATTAATAGGAAGTGTCCAATCTCCATATAGTCTTTTTCAACTAAAATTATTTTCAAATTTTTTCTGCCAGTCTTCTTCTGTAATATTAGATACTTCTTCTTCAATTAGCTCCATTACCTTCTTATCTAATTTTGGAAAATTATTTTTACGCCTGATGGTTCATTTCAATTTTCTCCAAATTAACTCGATTGGATTGAAAACACAAGAATAGGGGGGAAGAATAGTTTTTAGTTTTTGGTATAGTTATCTTTGTATTTCATCTTTCCTCAAATTTTTATTCATTACTTTGATGAGCTATCCCGAATGATAGGAAGCGTTATCAAGAATTATTACACTATTCGCATTCAAATTTGGGATCAATGTGTTTTCAAACCATTCGTCGAAAATATTTGCACCCATGTTCTTATGGTAGTCAATATTGCAGTCCTCAAGTTTTTTCCACATAATTACAAAGAATTACGAACTCATCTTTTACTTTCTCCGCAATGCACAATGATTAGTCGCGATCTTTTGTTTGTAGGCCTGTTAGGCGTACATATTCTCGAACCTTCAATGCACCCTTTCGTAACTGTGTCTTGAGTGTCATACCAAGTTGCTGTTGTGCTTGTATATATTCAGTTATTTGTTCTAAGAATTTGTAACGCAATTCCACTATTCTTCTGCTTGATATTTGTTTATTATATTAAATCTAAATCTCAGTTTCTTTATCCAATTCTGATGAGTTTTGTCACAGCAGCCGAAAGTATTCAATTTCTTCCTTATGATTTCAGTTGTAGGATTCTCATTGCTTTTGTAACAGTCGTATATTGTTTTTTCAATGATTTTATTAGATGAATATCTGAAGATTTTGGTAATCCTGAATCACATCACGCCTTGCGTTCATAAGGTGTTTTTGACTATTTTACGTACAGTTGAGAAAGGAATTTTGGTCAGATCTGATGTTGTTTGTAATAGTTTGTTTCCCTCGAAACTAAACTTGAGATGTATATTCTTATATACATTGAAACATACTCTCGTGTTTCAATATTCAAATGCACCCGAATCTTATTCACTGGCATTTCTTTTTCGCATTGTTCACCATCGCTATTAGAATCACTACACTGGACTAAGTCTGTTTTGTTATCACACTCGTTATTACTATTAGTACTTGTCCAAGGACGCCACATTTCAAACGAATAACAAAAAATTTCAAGTAATTATAACTGCACCAATATCGAATTTCAACGCTCAAACCGCGATCAGTTCCTGAACTGAACATTGATAACACGACGGCGATTACCATCCTCGCATTTCCCGATTTCTTTTCGTCACCGTAACATGAATTCAAATTTAATTTTATGACTCTTCAGCCAATCATTAAACTCGGTTAGTGAAAATTATACAATACGAACCGCCAAGTCTACGGTCCACGTTGAGGAGTTCGCTGCCGGTTCATTTCTATGTATTGCTTTTTTTTTGCCTTTGAGAGTACCGCCCACCTTGGGAGTACACATTATCGTTTACTTTGATTATACCAGTATTGCACAATCATTGTTACTGAAATTTCGTGGGTTTGCTTGAGTTCGCAGCATTTGGAAAACTTTGTTATTGATTTTACGAAAGAAAGTCTTTATAAAAAGTTCTGCATGGTCTTGAACTTAAAAAGCAAGCATCAGATATTTATATAACCTTTACGTCTCCTAAACTCTATGTTGCATTATTTTGATAATACATTAAAATAATAGCAAAATAATTGATTGTACAATAATTATCAACTACATAAACACAGTGCGAATAATGTTAATGGCATAACAACCGTGTAATGGTTTATCACCAATTCGCTATTGTTTCAAGCTATCCAATATAATACAGATTTCCGTTCTAGAAGAAAATTCCCTCAATACATTTCTAATTTTATTCAGAGTTATACCCTGAATTGCTTCCAAATGTTCTACGTTTATGAATGGCCTGTGTTGATATACTTTTTCTTTCAAACAATATCAGAAGAAAAAGTGGGGTTAAATCTGTCGACCTAGCTGGTCAGAAATATCGAAATATCTATGAATCAATCTTCCATTGAAGATATTTCCAAAATATTGCCTTACTCCCATCTCAATATAATATGTTGCGCCGTCCTGATGGTACCATACCTGTTACCGTTCATGACTTTGAAGATTTACGAAAAAAATCGTGCAACTGGTTTTCAAAAAAAAATCGTTGGTAAGTTTCAGATTGTCGAAAAAAGGCTGATTATTTTATCTTTGTGAATGCCACACAAAACGTTTGTTTTAAAATAATATTGATCGCGAGTTTTAATCGTAAAGTGAGGATTGGAGTCAGACAACCATCGACATTTTTGCGGAGACACTGTTCCATTAGACGCAAAGGTACATTCGTGAGAAAAAAACTATTTTTCCATCCAAAACAGGATCGTCCTCTAGCTTTCCTTGGATAAAAAAACAAAATTCTAGTCGTCTATCGTAGCCTCCAGGTTTGGACGTATGGATATATTGTGGTTTATATGGATGAAAATTGTTCTGAAAAAACTTTGATATTGTATCCTTACCAGTTTCATCTGGAAGAGAAGATGCCCTTCTTTGTGGATACAATTTATGTTTTTCCACTGCAGATTACATTACATTTAAGTTCATCTCCTCACTTGCAACATGTTTTCGAGATTTGTTTGTGAATCTTCCACATCTTCCACACATAATTTGAATTTTTTCATAATACTCATCACTTAGGGGAGAATAGGGTAATGGGAGTCAGCGGGTAATAAGAGTCACCCTTACATCCACGAAACAATACGAGCGAGCAACGCAAAAATGACATTCCTACCCCCGCTCTGACCCAACAGTGCTGCCTGGAACAGCCTGCGCCAGTCAGTGGCCACGCTATTGAGAT
The DNA here is from genome assembly GCF_000500325.1 of Leptinotarsa decemlineata. Taxonomy (NCBI): domain Eukaryota; kingdom Metazoa; phylum Arthropoda; class Insecta; order Coleoptera; family Chrysomelidae; genus Leptinotarsa; species Leptinotarsa decemlineata. The sequence continues at coordinate 94,968 of NW_019291486.1, read as the reverse complement.
ACGTAGGTGATTTGTTTTTGTGCTCCACTGATATAATTTTACCTCATTGCAAATTAGAAGGTAAGTGTCGAATACCTTGCAGTATGCGATTGAGACTTTTACACGAAATTAGTTAGACATTCGAAATTTTAATGGGCAGTTCAGATTATGTTAGTGTTTTGAAGATTTTTTTAATTTTTTTTTTCGCATTAGTGTAATTGTGGGAAATGAGAGTCAGGTGACTCCCATTACCCGCAAGTGATCACTATTACCCGCAACTCCGCATGTTGAATTACGTCATTTTTATTTGTTTTTAGATGCTGAAAGTACGAATCAGAACAACTGCAAAGGCTTCCTGGTCTTCTGATAGTCTGGAAAAAGCTATAAAGCTTGTTGAAGGAGGTTCTTCTATGAGACATGCTGCCAAGTTAATGGGAATCTCCTTTTCAAGCCTCCAAAAGAGGATAAAAGAAGGTTCTACCTTAGGACCACATCTAGGAAGAACAGACGAAATAAGTCTGTTCTTCGAGCTACTTGGCCAGCTGATGGAAAAACATAGATTTGTTCCAAAAAATGTTTATAATAGCGACGAAACGAGTATTTCAACAATTCAAACTCCTGGAAAAATTCTGGCTACCAAAGGACAGAAGAGAGTGGAATCGATAGCCAGTTGGGAAAGAGGAAAAAACATCACTTTGATGTGTGCTATGAGCGCTGCTGGCGGTTACATTCCACCAATGTTCATTTTCCCCAGAAAAAGGTTGACTTCACTGCTCGAGAAGGATGGTCCAGCAGGAGCGCTTCACAAATGCTCGGACAACGGTTGGATTATTGAGAATCTCTTTCTTGAATGGTTGGTGCATTTTAAACAGCACGCTAAGCCGTCTGCAGATGAACCCATCCTTTTAATACTAGACAACCATGCTAGTCACATTTCTCTTTCCATCTACAAATATTGCAAGTTCAATCATATTCATATGTTGTCTCTGCCACCACACACGTCACAAAGAATGCAACCTCTGGACGTTTCTTTTTTTGGTCCGCTCAAAATGGCATATAAAAAAGAATGTGACTTATTTTTGAAAAGCCATCTTGCAGAAAAGATAACACCTTATGACGTAGCATCGTTGGTGAGAAAAGCATTTAATAATGTTGCGTCTATTAGTAAAGGAGAATCGGGTTTTAGAGCTACTGGAATATTTCCACTAAATTCGGAAGTATTCACAGAAGAAGATTTCTTCGCTGCAGAAACTCTCCAATCTGACACTATTATAATCCAAGACTGCAATGAAACTCTCGCAGCTACCAGCATGATTCCCAGCACATCAAAAGAATTTCACTCACCAGTTCCGAGTACTTCAAAACAAATTTATCCACCGGTTCTTGGGATGTCTGAACGAGTAGGCCCACTTGATTCAGAACCAGATATTATATCACCAGCAGCTGGCACGTCAAATCAAATTAGTGCTGATTTGCATGATTTGATCAAGTTGCCAGATAAAACACCTGTTATGAATACAAAAAAGGCCGAAAGAAGCACCACGCTACAATTTTAACTTCAACGCCAATCAAAGGAAAGCTGTTAGAAAAAGAAAATAAGGAAATGAAAAAATCAGGGGATAAAGAAAAAGAAAAGGGATGGAAAGGTACAGGTCAGGGAAAAAATACTGCAATACAGAAGAGTGGTCCTGAAAATGCAAATCGCCAAGTACTACAAGAAGCAAATGAAACTTGTGTATCAGATGTTGACACTGACGCAGAAGATGCTGAAAACAGATTCCTGGTATGCAACGATTTTGGAAAGAATAACGAGATGTGGTTCAGATGCACCTCATGTGGGCTATGGGCTCACGCGAAATGCACTGAATGTAACTTAGCTGAAGGTTATGTCTGCGATATGTGCTAGGTTTTCTTTGACTCCGATTGACCCCAGGGTGACCACCATTACCTGCATGTTGGTGTAATGGGAGTCAAAACTGTTTTTTTTTATTAATTTTATAATATCCAAAGTTGATTGCCAGAGTGGCTGATAATTATTTCTAATGATAGTTAATCAAGTATATGATGTTTAAAGGCGGTTGCAATAAATAGTTTGTTTATGATTCCACTTTCATTCGAGTTCTCGCTTAAGTGACCCCCATTACCCTCTTTTACCCTATCTATGGTGTATATTTTCCTCTGGATGTCTGTTGTTGACTATTCCAACTGCTTCACGATAAGTTTTATAACTATCACCAACGATTAACACAATTTCTACTTTTTCTTTCACACTAAATATCACTGGCACCGGCATGTTAACACATTTAATTCAACGTTCGCTATCAAAAAATTCTTGATATCAAGAAATCATTTATTTATTCATCAGTGCATCTTAGATTTAAGGTAACTACATGTGAATCGTAACTACGGATAAAAAAATCCATGTAATTGGATGTGATTGCATATATGAATGTAGTTTTCAGCTCCGATCAACTTTTCTCGTTAACAATTTTCCATATTGTCAAAAATGAAAGTAATTAACTCCTGAGCCAAATTCATTTTTTTTTGGAAAGCGCATATACGACTGAGAAAAATTAATATCTGATGGTTGCATTTCAGGTTCAAGATCATGCAGAACTTCTTATAGAGAATTAAATAATAAATAGTTTTTCATGTGGTGCGAACTTAAGCAGACACACTGTACGAATACTGCATGTAAAGACAAGGAGAGTTGAACGAATGTTATGTGAAATATTCTCACTGAAATTTCCGAATTGATATCGTATGTGATGTTAAAGTAAGTTTAATTTAATGATTTCAAGAGTTTTTGTTCTGTTCAAAACATAAATAGACTTTTATAAACCAAATTACAATGAATAGGGTCGACCAAGGCGAATCAGGCTGCTGAGATTTTTGCAGTACCGTTCACGAGCTTACAGAGAAGAGTTTCTTTATGCCGTGGTGTTATTAAGCGCCGAGGTGGACAGCCAACTTCAGATGAGAACGCTGAAAAAAGTTAGCTAACCGGTTATTGCACTTGGCAAGTCGTGGATTCGGAATTACATCCAAAGCGGTACGTAAGTACGCGGTCCCAGTCGTTTCAGCACAGAGGTGCTGGAACGACTGGAGGTGCTGGTACGCGGTCCCAGTCGTTCCAGCACAGAGGTGCTGGAAACCAGGATTGGTTTCATCGCTTCATGCAAAGAAATTAAAAATCAACTATTCGGAAGCCGATTTTCTCCTAGGTATGCCACCTGGTACTGAAGAAAATGGCTGGGTCATAAAAATTAAGAGTTCACTAGCAAAACAGAGAGACTGTCATGTGCCCCAAGTCCAATCCAAGAGTTCTCTACAAGTGCATTCACAAGACCATTCCACAAGTGTAGAACAAGTATAGTCAAAAATAAAGGTACAAGTCCAAGTCACAAATACAAAACCACTTGATATATTGTCATCCACAAGTTTGCAACAGTCTGACGAAGCCCAGTCTCTCGCGTTTTCAGAAATAATTAAAAAAAATTTTCCATCACCTTTGAAGTATCCAATTGTTAAGAGAACTCGTATAGTTATGGGGGGGGGGTAACCGTATATACGTGATATATGTCCTTATGATTGAAATTGATCTCATTATTAACTTTTTACTGATTCAACAGCAAGTGTTAAGGAACTCAAAATCTAGTTACTTGTTGTGAACGATCCGATTAACTCCAAAAATTGGGGCGATTCAGATGTTTGTATTTTTTTAGTTTTTTATAGGTAATTAAGAGAATATATGGATGATTTAGCTTTTCAAATGTTAATTTCATAGTTGATTATGACTTATTACGTTTCCATCAATAAAAATAACTGAGGATACACTACAAAAACACACTTTTGTCTATTTTCCACTATATTTCTTTATTGTTGACCGGTTTCGGCTATTACACCATTTTCAAAACTAACTGATTACATTTAAATCTGAATAATTTATACCTATGTTGCTTATTCTATCATAAATGATTTGATATGCCTGATACCTGGCGCCAGTTATGACTTTCATTTCGTTTTATGTGTTGATGATATTTTTCTTACGATTACGTCTTTCTGAATAAGTTGCCAGTACGATTCTTTATAATATCCTCCCTCTAACCATTCACGACATTGAATGCTCTCGAGTCAAGGAAGTTAGTTCACAAAAAATGAAAGTAAATTGAACATTTTAAATCCATTATCACAATTGGAGTTGCAGCAGCGCAGTTAACAATGAAAGGTGAAATCTACGAAAATAAAAATAAGTAGAATGAAACGATAAAACCGTAATTTAAGAATGTTAGGGTTGCGGTCAATTATGAATTAAGTTAACAATTAGGATTTACTGGTTTTATGCTTTGTTAACCTCTGTATACAATAACATACAGAATATGTATACCTACCTACCTACTTTCGAAATAATAATTGTAGTCACATGCTTAGGAATAACCAACTTTTTCATACGGAAATTATCCGCGTTCATTTACATTTTCATCATTTTGTTTATTGCTAATCATGCGACTTATCGGTTTTGTTTGAACGTGTTCTTAAAAATAAAGCATGAATTGTTGTTTTTCTCAACTGATTTAGAATAAAACTGTTGAATATTCATATATTGGTTCAACTTTGTAATTATTGAATGAACTGAACACTGTGAAGACTTTTCAAATGGCCTCTTGCTCTGCATCATGTCAAAGTATATTTGGTTTTGTGTAAATGAAGATAATTGATGGAAGATAACTAATCAGTTGTTTACTCCTTGGTTGTCTAATCACTAAAGAAAAATAATGAAATGAGAGTCAAGTTCTTGTGACTGTGTAACAGACCATTCAACTGAAAATAGAGCCCTTTTCGAAGAATTAACAACTTGGAGCAAGTGTCTGAATATTTTTCCATTTTTTTCTGTGTTTAGATGTTAATTTTTAATTATGTATATAGACACACAGACTACAGAAAAAATAGTAGATTCTTGAAATAAAAGAAAAAATGTTACAATTTACAAATTTGTTAATTCCGAAATTGGTGTTATATAGGCCGTTTTTTTATCATGTGGTAACATGACCTACGGACCTACGGACCTGTCTTTTTTTGAATCCAAGGATGTATCACATTTAATATGTTTATAGCGTTTGATTTGAAATAACCACCATCATTAGTGACAACATTCAAACAAAAAAACAATTTATTTTATCGTGAACTTTTGGGAAAAATGAAACCAATACGGAAAATCAAAACTACATGGTAATCTACATTGAATGCTCGAATTGACTACCTATTTGTTGAATGCATATAAGTTGTCGGTCCAAACAATTTCTGTGGCAATTTTATTGCATAATAGGTGTAATACTAATACATGCATCTCTTATCTTTTGTTTGAGATGGTCGATATCTGTATTTGGTGTTGAAAAACCTTTATTTTTTATGTATCCCCAGACAAAACAAATCTAAAAGAGTAAAATCTGGGGATCGAGCTGGCCAGTTAATTGGTCCATTGTTTCCAATTCATTTTCTTGAGAATATTGCATATATATAAATGTTCTTGCATTATGGGTAGAAGCGCCGTCCTGTTGAAAATATTGTATTTGTATTGTATTGTGTTTACATGACAATAAAATCCAAAATATAACTTTTCCGAGAAACTATTCTGTACTCGATAACAAATTCGTTAAGCTGCTGGGTTTGACAGACTAAAGTGAAACCTTCATATAGAGCGACTGAACCAAAACTTTCGAGCACTTTGTTTCTACTAAGTCAGCTCAAATCGTATGTTAATGCTGAAACTCTGAAAAGTACGTATTTTGCAATATTCCATGCACATATACCATATGGCGTTGTCAGATGGGGTGGCTTCTCTAAATTTGTAGACATTTTTCGAGAACAAAAAAAAAGCTCTGAGAATTTCGGCAAACTGTGGTTTCAAAGAACACTGCCGCCCTCTTTTTGTTTAATTCAGAATACTACCGCTTTCGTCAATATATATCGGATACTCCCTGAGAGAAAAACTAGACAATCTCAAATACATGACTACAGTACAAGACAAGCAAACTTCATTAGGTTACCAAAATACCGGCTTTCTGTTCCCTGAAGAATTATTTGGACTACAATCTTCATAACATGTTACCAACAGAAATAAAGACCCTTAGCTCCCCTTTATTCAAGAAAAAAAATTAAAATTTTCTTCTGCAACATTGTTTTTATTCGGTTTCTGAGTTTACTGAACATGTCAGGCGTTTTCCTATGCACTGTTAAGTGTGTGCAAAACCATAAATGTTAAATTCTATATTATATTATATATCTACATATCTACATCTATGTTCCGTAAAATGATGATTGTGTATATGTGTTTGTAATATAAATTTAGAAATAAACACAGCTTGAGCTGGGCGATTGTTTTGACTCATGTATCAGATTTCATTCATGTATTTTACTAAGAGAAATTCAGCGTTCTATTTTCAACGTTTTTCTGTCGAAAGTAAAAGGTACAAATTGTTTTTCCAACATTTTCTTCTTGCTAGCTTCACAGATAATGTTTATTTTCTTGATACAGTTTAAAGTAGTTTCAATAGTTTTTTCATCACAAATTTCTAATGAATCAAATTCAGATGCGATCGCTCTTTGAGTTAATCTAAAGTAAGCTTATCTTCATCGCATATTTCATTATTATTTGTCTGGAATGTGGTAGAACAGGCATGAGAAACAGAATGGTTTGTCAATATTTTCTTCAGTCAGCGTATTCTCGCTTCAGATCACCAGTAAGCATTGTTGTGGCAATAGGCGAAAAAATATACTTCTTGAAGTATTCTGGTTTGATAGAGTTGTTATTCGCTTTGATTTACATTTTATTTTACATTTATAAGAACACCATTTGATTTCATAATGCGTTCAACTATTCTTTATCGTATTATCTATTTCTTTTTCTTCATATATGAATGATGTATATGTATATGTCTTGACGGCACCCGGTCGGGTTGACGTAAGTGGCTTGCTTCACTCACCCAATCGACCACTGTGTGAACCGGTGGCTCGAACCGCGAGGCCGGATAATCGATTTTCACTTGCTATCTCCCAATTCGTGTTAGGAATCACACGTTGAAAGGTAAGACATCGTTAGTCCTTAGCTTGCACAAGTTTCTACTTTTGAGAGTTGTTGTTCATAGAGGGGCAACAGGTGATTAACGAAAAAACAGATTTTAACAGAAATTTTTTCAACAGATATTTTGAATATTTTGACTCATGGAAAAGTTTACATATTTCCTGTGTTTTTAGATATTCAGGAATTTTTCCCATTATAGTAGTTGTAAGTAAAAGTAAATACTTGCTACAAGTAGGTATTTGTATTATTATATGCTCGAAATATTGTACTTGACTAAAAATTATGCTTTTTTGAATATCAATATTTTTATGAGTGTTAGCTAATCAAATTTCCATTGTAATTCCATTCTTAGTCTCTTAGTCATCCCGATTCTTCCATTTATGAGCTGATGTTATTTTCCTTATGTCATAAGAAAGAAAGAGGCACGGATTTTGAAACCTTTGCAGTCAAACTGAATTAATCGTGAATCGGAATCGAAATAGAGCATTAGATGTTTTGCATTCATTGACTTGTGAGTTGTTGAGTTTTATAATACTAATCACAGAACTACCACTCTCTTTCTTAGAGCCAAGAACTATTACAAAATATTCAACGAAAATCATTTTTGTGGAGGAAAATCAGTTTCTATATCGAGCACTTTTGGGTATTTTTACCTTCCACAATCTGAAAAATATGAAAATTATAATGGAGAACTTCGTACAAGTGTAGAAAGGGCAAACTTTTTAGTTTACCCCGATAAGTTACTGCGTAAAATTAAAGTATTCTTCACAATGAAAAATATTCTATTTATCAGTAATTTGTCGTATTTAATAATTTTGCCTATCAAAAAGAAATTTGTAAGAAATAGTACAATACTTATCTCAACGTTTCGGAGACCAATATCTGCTTACGTCTTCAGAAATGGACAAAACATTCGAAGATATTTGCCGTTATTCCTTTCTTGATTGTTTATTTCTCAACTTCTTCGACAGATGCCAATGGAGTTTTGAAATGTGAAACTATGTCAATGTTATTGATTGACAACTGAATTATTTGATGTAATACAAGGTGCTCTCCGACATCAGTCTGTTGCTATCCAAGCCAAGTATGGTCTAGTTCTAAGGAGCGGTTCGAAATACAATTCTCTCCAGATATGAGAATATACGCTGATTACTTTAGCTTACGTCTCTTAGAGTGAGGCTCATTGGTAATCATTCTTGTATTGTTCCATTCCACTCGATGTTCACCGTCTGATTTTAAAATGTGTTCTGACAATTTAGATCCTGTCAATTGTCTATTTTTTATGTAATCTTAATGTTCATTCTCACGCACTTTTAATGGTCTCGAAGTTTCACCAATATAACTTTTACCACCCCGTCTTAAGAATCACACGATAAAAGGTAAGTCCTCGTTAGTCCTTAGCTCGCACAAGTTTCGACATCTCTGAGGGTTGTCGTTCGTGGGGTGCGATAGCTGGTTAACGGAATGAATATATTTTAAAACATATTTTTTAAAACTACAAGAACAATGTATCTCGTAAAAGCAATTTTTTGTTTTTTCTTCAATTTTGTATGTGTGAGTATAGATCTCAGTGTATTTTTTGTTCTGAAAGTAGTTCTAACAACATACCTATTTCCATTTCGTCTTATTTTTCCAAATAGTCCTGGAATGTAAGGTAAAACTTTAGTTGTGAAAGGTGGGGTGGATGTTGAGTCGGTGATTGTTAACTTGAATGTTGTTGAATTTGTGAAGCTGTTTGTAGGGTCGTTTGGTTTTTAATCCACTCTTTATTTTTATTACAAAATACTTTGAAATCATTAACCATAGATGAATCAAACAATGATTGCAAATCATGGTTCATCCCCATCACCGCAGTGGATAGATTCTCGACTAGAAAAAATATAAACAACTGGGTATCGTCAGCATAATGCCGAATGTAAAAATTTATTAATACTAATAAAAATTTGAAATCTAGAGAGAAAATAGTAATGGCCCAAGTATGGATCCTTGTGGCATTCATTGTTTGTTCATCTAGACTTACTTTCTGAATGCGTTCACTCAGATAGCTCTCGATGAGAGTGACACAATTTTTAGAAAATCCAAATCAGTTTAGTTTATCACAAAGTGTTTTGTGCTCGAGTTGAGGTTGAGGCTTTTTCATCAATTGCTTTGAAAGCATCATTAGACCGAACAGATGGTATGATTTGCCGGTGAAAAACATATGCTATCATCTGATCTTTCGAATTCATCTCTATTTCGAAAACGTTGACAATAATTTTATCGGTCTCAAGTAGTCTAATTCTTTGGGAGAATTACACTTAGGAAGTGCTAAAATTACTGTTTCCAGTCACTAGGATCTGAATTCGTAATTATGGCTGCATCGAAGATGAAAGTAATATACTCAGATAACTATCAATGGGCCGTATCATCCTTCCTTACAGACATTTTAGTCATAAAGTTATTCTTCAATATATTTTTGACTCAAATTTTCTCATCTTCAATGATTCTTACCATAAACAAATTTTTGGCACCCCAATGGGATCCACAATTTCTCCTATTCTAGTTAATCATGTTTTGGATGAACTCATACAAAAATCAATAGATTCAGTTTCTTTTCCAATACCATTTGTAGAAAGGTATGTAGATGACTTGATTATAGCTTTACCAGTAGATAAAACAAATCATGTGCTGAATATTTTCAATAGTTTCAACGAACACTTGCAATTCACAGCCGAAAAAGAATGTGAATAACGCATTTTTTTCTCATACATGAGAATATGCAGAGATAAAGAAGGGGTTCAACGCACAAAATGGTATCGTAAACCAATGTGTAGTGACAGGTACATTAATTATTATTCATAACCCCCCACATAAAATGAAAATAAACATGATCATAGCGATGAAGAGTAGAGTCATCAAGCTATCACATCCAATTTACAAACAAGAAAGTTTAAATTTACTCAAACAAATTTTTTATGAAAATTCCTATTCTCTTATATTAATAAACAATATTCTTTTTAACTCCCAAGGCATTGGTGATTCGAGTGGTAGAAATTCTGTGATACCCACAAATTAGAGTGATATATATAGCCTTCAAAATAATATAATTCCAATTTATAGACCTCTCCATTACATTTAGGAACTTACTAGTAAACTCATTAACATTTTCAAATTTTCAAACAGAAAAATTGCAAAAAAGAACAAAAACTCCATTGAATCATTTCAAGAAATTAAGCGTAGTATACAAAATAAATTGTAATGACTGAGACGAACCATACATAGGACAAACTGGTCGCAGCCTAATGGGAAGAATTTTGTCTCATAAGAGTGACATCGGATTTAACAAACCTTCTAGTGCTTTGACCGAACATGCCATCAAACAAAACCATTCAGTGAATTTTAATGATACTAGGATTATTGATGTCGAGAAGAACGCATTCAAACGTTCCTTTCTGAAAATGATCCATATATAGAGGGGAAAAAATGTAATGAATAAAAAATCTGACTTTGACAATATAAGCTCCATTTACACATATATACTTGAATTGCACTTTGATAAATTCAATAATAATTCACCAAACAATCAATAGAATTAATTTAACATTAATCTTCATCATACCAACCACAGTCTGTAATTTAATATTGTGAACATCGAATTTATAGTTCTGTCAAATAACTCATTATGTTCCATGAGGTCCATGGCAGAGTATGTGATCGATGGAACTGTCAGCTCCATGGATCAATATAAATCATTGGTCAGTTATTAATTGACACTTGTCATACATCAATGAGATTACGTTTCACGTGACTAGCCTTAAACTAATTTTCATAATTGAACCATGCTATCCGGTACAATTAAGTTCTTAAAGATTTCCATTAACATTTAAATGTTCCTACACTGTTTTTCTGCATAATATGACCGATAGGCTTTGATTGTTATGAAGTAACTAGCTTCTCTCAAACTCACGATAGTGAGTAGTCTTATCAGGTCTATGAAATTGTAACTCTGTTTTTAATTTGTTCACACTTTTTTAGAAAGTCCTGAAGAAGAAAATTAACATTTCCGAAAGCTTCACGCAATACCAAAGAGGTTTTTCACTCCCTGGTATTCTCAAAATCGACTGCAACAGAAATCACTTAGTGGTTTCGAAGTTCTTTCTTCAACTGACCAGTCACGACCAATTATCAAGTAAAGCTCGTTGTTAATTGACTGTTTATTAACAGATATACCTTCTCCATTTCTTCATTATGAAATATCATTTGTATCCTATAGACTATAGATAATTGAAAGTTCAATTGTACATATATTAGACACAAAATTTTTCTATACAATCGACTAAAAGGAATAAAATTATTGAATAAAGTCTGCCAATCTCATAATATAATAATGTTGAAGAATTACCTACCTTTCACATGCGCATCATCAATAATCATAATTAAATCGCGTGACAGCCATACACAAAATGAATTGTTAATGTATCCATTATGATAGTGATTTACACCTATAACTGTAAAAATTTCGAGCGAGTGCAATAATAGTTTGATTATAATGTGCACGCCACAAGATAAATGCACTAATTAAAATAGGTTTCTACCAACTTTTTCTTGTAGATTGTTAAATGTATAACCGGTGTTTAGCAATAGGAACTTAAATTCCTTGTTGAGGTTTACTGTTTATAGCGAGAAAGAAATACCTGACATTCAGACTTTCCAATTAAATGAGGCGATTTTTATGGTGGTCGAGTTGACTCGGATTTTAATATAGTTGTATGTTTTATACGGAAATATAATATCTTGGAAATGGGAAATATGTTAAACTCAACTCTACCTTAAAAATCCTCACAACTTGACTGCTGAGCTAACTTTCTCATATATTATAGAAGTGAATTGAAAAGGGGAAAAAGCTTCCCGACTTTCTACTTTTTTTGTTCAATAATGGAAAAATAAAAAGCAAAAAAGCTTTTCACACATTTTTTTCTATTCAAATGGAATTCTCATGGCTGCGATTGAATTAACTAACATTTTGATAGTGCATACATACATTCTTTGGTGGCATAAAGCCGTAGTGTTATGAAAGAAATCATCTTGTAATGTTATCTAAGACAATGCTGATGAGGTGATAAGACAATTGTCTTGATGAAGAAAAGAGAAATGAAACTTTCTATGTTTTTTACCACTTTTATTTGTAACTAACGTTAGTGCAGTTTCGTCCTATACGGACATTTTCCAAGACAAGTGACTTGTCTAGAAACTTCGAAGTACATCATTTGGGGTCATAGTATTCCATTAAGTGATTTACGGTACCAAAACTCTATTTTATATTCCGTTGAGTATCGTTTTTATGAAATATATCTGCTTCAATTACATTAGGAATGTTTTGGGGTACAAACTGAACAAGAAACCAATTTTTGTGTACCTAACTCATTGTTCATATTAAGTTCACGCAGTAACTTCTGAACGACTTTTTTCTCTCGTGTAATTCAGTGTTCATTCATGTAAAAGTAGTTGTTTCTGAAGAGTTTATTTTTCCAGTTGGTGTCTGAAAGAAACGTATTGTGTGATCTACATATCTTCATGAATATTTTTTATTGCAGTAATTTTATTTTTTTCCAATTTGAATACGTGGAAAAATATCAGAATGTGTTTATTAAAGTATATTTTGAAAAAATATATTTACTTCTTGGTAAGTTAGAGTTTTTGTATTTTGACTCTACAATCTATCAGACACGTAACTTGCGAAATTTACTGATGTCTACGTTCGTTATATTTGAATAATATTGTAGTCATCAGTGTTGAATCGTCCATAATATTGACGTCTTGAAATTTGATTCTATTTTTGAATTTTCAGTAATTCTGTTTATATCTCTTGTTGTATTCACTAGATTATAATTGAAAATATGCTTTTTCCACCCAATTCATAATTTCTGTTGGTGTTTGTCGAAACTCAAATAACTGTTATGAATAGAATTCACGATGAAACCAAATAAAATTCAAACTGACTGATGATCACTTTTGTCAAAAGATGAAGTTACCAAAACACATTTTATAGCATCAAGAAGCATTAAAGAGATTTCTGAAAGAATTTAAACTTGGTAATAAGATTTTTTTTGGTTTTCACTGTGAAAAGTTTATAAAACTTAAGACACGTGTTTCACTATAAGTTTTCCCAAGCAAATATTTCAAAAACTACTTTCAGACTGAAACATTTTATATTCTGAATACGTTAGTATGATCTACAGTCCTATTAGATAACTAATTCAAATCTAGTTTCACTACATGAAAAGACGGAAAACAGAATACATATTAATGGAGTTTTATCCCAACACCAAACCGTTATTTTAACACCTCGACACCTGTTTCGATTACCAAGTGATCATCTTCAAGAGGAATATCTTCCGCTTCAACACCAAACCGTTTGGTGTTGCGACAAAACTCCAGTAATATTCATTACTACACCAAAGGTTCCAAACGGTGCATCACAAGTAGATAAAATACATATAAAAATATGTATTCACGATGAATTATTAAATATTACATATTAATTATTGTAGATCGACAGAGCATGATTATCTGGTAAGAACATATTAAGTAACGAGGAGCTTTCCAACTCGATTTTATTGTTCATTGGATATCGGGAATTTTTATACTTATTGATTTCCTTGCTTTCCAGAAGGTCAAGTTTGAAAATTTTTTTTTGGAAATGAAGAGTTTATGTCGAACGGGTGCCTTGAAGTGGTAATCCGAGTTCTGGAAAAGCGAAAAAGGGACCGGAGCCATATCAGGTGGAAACTTTCATGAAGTACATTAAATATAAGATACATTACAACAAAATAAAAAAAAATCCATTGAAACCAACAACAAATGAATTTCAAAAAAGAAATTCCGTTGCCAGTATTGATAATGACTGATTGGTCATTCTTGGCATTTTTATCCAATTTCCGGTCTTTCGTTCTGATATATTAAGGTATGTTAGGTAAGTTAGCCTGGGTACCAGGCCACACAGGATAAAGAGCAACGAAGAGGCTGATTCACTAGCACGAGAAGGAGCACGACGCTCCCCTATTGGCCCAGAACCCTTTTGTGGTACAGCAAAAGCGCTGCAAAAAACTTGTAACAGCAACTGGAACGAAAAACAATCTCAAAAATGGTGGAATAAGGAGCCGGGTATGCGACAGGCCAAAAAGTTCATTGAAGAGCCATCGCCAAAATTCACGGAGTACTTACTAAGTCTGAATATGCGATCAACTAGAGTTCTGGTCGAGCTATTGACGGGATACTGTAGACTCAACAAACACATGAACAACATCGGAGTGGCAGACACAGCCCTATGCAGGTTTTGCCAAGAGGATGAGGAAACCTCCGTACACATACTATGCTATTGCGAGATCTGTCAAGGATAAGGTTTGCAACATTAGGGGAGAAAAAACCACAACCCTCTCAATATATGGGGAACTTGAGGTTTGGCCTATGGAGTCTAGTTACAAGGACGGGCCTAGACAATGAACTCTAGCATACATGATAATAGATCTTCAAAGGTCGCAGTGTAGTGGCTGTTCAGCACAGAAGCCCCATATTATTCTAATCTAAAGGTATGTTATCAAACTGCTCCACAAAACGACACATTACAACTATAAACCGGGGTAGATTTTCTTCTCTCTTTTGACGAGATGGTTTTGCTCAGGTTGGTCAATAAGTTGTATAGTGGTGGACATTCGATCAGGGCTTGCAAAATCTTGCAGTAATTGCTTTGATTGAAGCAGATCCGTTGGCTGAAAACTCACTTTCCTACCGTCGATCATATATATAGACAGAAAATTGCTCATCCTATAACAGACTGAATTCACAAACCGGTCGGACCTTCTGAAGTGCATATGCGTAGATTGTTGCTATAGTCATTTTCGACGGCCTGGTCGAAAGCGTTTGGTGTTGCGACGAAACTCCAGTAATATTCATTACTACACCAAAGGTTCCAAACAGTGCATATGCGTAGATTGTTGCTATACTCATTTTCGACGGCCTGGTCGAAAGCGAATTCATCGAAACTGTTACGCGTTCAGACAAAACATCGGCTTGAAAGGACTTGCTCACAATTTTACGACACGAGTAGGGTTCATTACTCCACCTCGGTTGGGAATTAGTTCTTTTGGGGAATGTTGAGCTCAAGAAGCCAGCTCAGCCTCATTTTGAATATTCCTTTTTTTTGGTCATAGCTAGACAATTGTCATGCTGGTCATCCACCACATTGCTCATCTATGGTTTTTGCACTGTCTGCTGATACTCGTATTTACTTTTGTTAATCAGGGTTATGTTGCGCAAAAACATAAGGATTTGAAGAGCATTGAAAAAGATAACGCTCAGTTGGGGATGAGGATAGGACAGGATTGTCTACTCATCGTAGACGAATGTTAGTGGTCCATCGTCATGGAAATCACAGTGTGCGGGTAGTAGAAGAAAGGTGGAGATACGGCTATTAGAGATACTGTTTTTCCTCTTCTCCTCTTGTCCTTTTATGACGTCGAATCTCTTAGTGCTCAGTTTGCCAATTGAGTCTTCTACCACAAATTTTTTAAAACTTTAGTCTGATTTGTTCTAATCACCATTTGGATCATTTTGCCCACCATTTGGTGGGCAAAAAAAATCCATCAAAACTTCGAAAAGGAGGAATAGTGCCAAGAATTGATGCAGAATTTCCTCACTGAATTTCAATGCTGATTCGTTGTATTGAAAATTATCTTTCTCTAAAACCACTAGTGACTCTAATTAGTGTTCGAGCAATATCTCTGAAGTAATTGGAAGCAAAGCTACCGAATGTTTCACTGGCGATTGGATAGAAAATATTTCGGTCTTTCAGACAATTGAATTTCCACAATTTCATTTTCCCAGCATATTTTGCGGCTCCACCAGCCACTTGCGAAGTTAAATTGAGATGGGAGTGAGCCAAGGTATTAATACAGGTGAAGTCCCATACCAAAGGTTTTCCATATCTCCTAGGGATGAGACACATTCCATCAGGACGTTTTGCATTATCTCGACTGATTTCCAGAGGTTCAGTCAGAGAAGAGATATTGCACGCATTTACTGCATAATATCGGGAGAAGCGTCCTGCACTAAATTTACAAATGAGGCCATGAGTACAAACCGCCATTTGTGATCAATGCATATCAAAAATTCCAAACGATTTTCTTTTGAAATTCTAAAACTTTCGTCATCTAATGATGTTTCCATAAATGCAGCGGGAATTGCTGATCCAGGGGTCAGATTCCTCAGTTGTTACAACTTTGAGGTGAGTCTGATTTGTTCCTAGCTGGAACAATGAGTTCAATAGATGATATCTGCAGAAATTTGGGCACGATGATAGCTTTGTGAGATGGTGCAAAATCCATGTTTCCTTTCTTGTCTTTTCCGACGAATATGCTCTTTCAAACGCTGCATAACGCTCAGAATGTATTCTTCATTTGATGTTCCACCTTCTGGCAAATATTCCGAGTGTTGTGCACTCGAAAAAACTTATTAACATCATCTTCACTGTTGATCGATTTGATCGACTATGTCTCGTCACCAGTTATACTACGTTTCATGAATGTGGGGTCTAAGGACCTTTAGGCGATTGAGTTTTTGCAGAAATATCAGGTCTTTTGGTACAAGTTATAAACGGCAACGCCTTTCATGTCTAAAAATCATTTGAATTGGTTCGAAATGATTT
Organism: Leptinotarsa decemlineata; assembly: GCF_000500325.1. NCBI lineage: Eukaryota > Metazoa > Arthropoda > Insecta > Coleoptera > Chrysomelidae > Leptinotarsa > Leptinotarsa decemlineata. The sequence continues at coordinate 78,226 of NW_019291486.1, read as the reverse complement.
CTGAGACGTAGAAATTTCGTCGATTCACCATAAGCCCTCTTTGACATTTTCAGTGTTTCACTACACGAACACCTGAGAGAACACCCGAAAAATCAATAATACCCGAATATCTTCTACGAAACATTGGCTATTGTAGGCTATAGCTAAATTAATTGTAGTATTGTTATGTTTGTATCGATATCCGCCTCATCTCCCCTCTTTACTTGAATAAAATGTTGTACCCGCTATCACAATTACAATTCGGACCTTTTGTTTTTTTTTGGTTTTTTAGATTTTTCATTTTTTTTATAAGGTGCAAGAGGAAGAATGAACTCTGTTCAATTTTGTATCCTATTGACAAATTTGTATTTTTTTCTCCATATTGTATCATGTTATTTATGCTGTCAATAAATTCATTTATTATTATTATCAATTCCATTTGCAATTACTCAAGTTATGTATCTGCTCCTGTTTTTTTCGGACACTGCGATTCCTGTGGTCCGTTATCGTCCTGTTTTCCGATTCCAGAAGCCGGATCTGCTTGCCAATACACTTCTTCTTTCAGTACTTTTGCTTCGCAGTGTCTATTGTCGGCTAACGGGTGCGGACAGATAAACAATACAGCCCTTGTGTGTAATTCGACACCTTCATTTGTCGGTTGTTTTTTCGCCCTCTCGATTGTAGTGATCCCGCTGATTCGTTGTTTGTCAGTTGTCAGTCATTTTTGGACTACGAACAAAGATTGCTAGGATTGTGCGATATGCGGTATTTAGTTTCCGTTATTAACGTTGAGTAGTTTGAAGTTGTGCTATACATTCTCACCTGGTGGAGCATTGTTTTCTTCAAAAAGTGATTTTGGTATGTTTCGGAATATTTCATTACATAAAATTACATGCATGCTGTGTGGAATATTCAACACAAATATACTGTGTGACCTGTGAACTCCGGCAGCACATGATTTTTTTTTTCATTATTAACTTCATACGAAATTTCATTTTGGTATCAATTTCTGCTTCGATCGAAGTGGCAGAAATAATCAAAGAAACAGTAATTACTTCATTTGCATTTTCTGCTAAATTTAAATTTTTTTACAAAAAAAATCCAAAAGTGGGATTATCTCTCAAAATATCGAAAAAAGTTGAAGGAGAAAATTTTCACAGCAAACTTAGCTGCATTACATTTCAATTGTTTTGTCCATATTTGGTGAATTGAACCACTCTTGACAACCTTCAATAAAATTTCTCAGTTTTGAATTTGCTATTCAAAACTTTTCTATTCAAATATGTGTTTTTCTACAAAATCTAAATTGGACCCATTTCAGTAGGTATTCATATTGGTGAATTTTTTTCTCAGAAACATAAACTTTACTTTCTTCAACCTAGGACATCGATTTTTCAATTTTCCTTCCGAAATGGACCTCAAAAAAGTATGTTATTTTTAGAATGTGTTTTTTGCACATAACTTTGCGAAATGTCAAGATATCGATTTCCCACCAACATATATTTAAAGCTAGCAAAAAAACAATACATGTGAATGGAGAATTTTTTTCTCAGAAACATAAATTTTACTTTCTTCAACACAGGACTTTGATTTTTCTATTTTCCTTCCGAAATGGACCTCAAAAAAGTATGTTATTTTTGGAATGTGTTTTTTGCACATAACTTTGCGAAATGTCAAGATATCGATTTCCCACCAACATATATT
>NW_019291486.1:48543-76193 GCF_000500325.1 Leptinotarsa decemlineata | reverse complement strand
TATTTTTTTTGTAAGGTGCAAGAGGAAGAATGAACTATGTTCAATCTTGTATCCTATTGACAAATTTGTATTTTTTTTTCTCCATATTGTATCATGTTATTTCTGCTGTCAATAAATTCATTTATTATTATTAATTCCATTTGCAGTGCAAAATTCAAGATATTTTTATCCATTGTGAAAATCACAAAACACTTGAGGTTAAATAACAAATGCAGTCTGTAATTACCTAAATGACGAATGGCGCTCAAACTCCGCATGAGTAAGAAGGCTAGGTCAACCCAGCTGTTTAAAAAAATCTGTTTCAAAATCTAATCCGTTAATCAGCCACAAAAATATTTTTGAGAATCCCTTCACGCGAGTTTTTCGAATGATCGATTTTTTTAAGAACAAAACACAAACACTACAGGAAATTCCTTGAGGCGCTCTCAGAGCGGTGCCTGTGCGAAAGTAGCGATTTACATTGGATTTGAATCGCTGGAGATTAAATCGTTCCAGGCTATCAAGATTGAACGTGATGTTCGCGTCTCCAGTCAGGCTGAATGGAATCCAGCAACTTCAGGGCATGTTTGGGGGTAGAGCTCCGTACATGAGAACAGTACTCCAAAGAAGGTCTGATCTGAGCTTTATAAAGCATCAACAGTTGCTGAAGTGTGTACAGTTTTCTGGTTCAGAACAGTATTTCAAGCTCTTGAGAAGCAGCCTTTGCAATTCCAGCGACATGATTGTGTCAAGACATATTGGTGTCCACTTTAACCCCCAACAAACTGGTCGAAGCAGAAAGCGGAATTGTCTGACTTGACATTATTATATCCGGTTTGGACGTTTATCTCCTTGGAGAAAACCGATGCCTGGGTTTTTGTGGCATTGAATTGAACCTGGTTACTTTCTTCACTCCAATGCGAATTCACTTCTACATCCTCATTAAGATATACAACCTCCTGGAATCCAGATGTAATGACGAGACAAGTGTGCTGTCCTCAGCATACTTGTATCATTATTGATGTGCAATGAAAAGAGGGTCGGAGACAATATGGATCCTTGGGCAATACCAGTGTTGATGATAAAAGTATTCGAGACATATCCATCAACGGCCACTTGCAGGGAACGTTCTTTTAGAAAGCTAAAGAGCCATACACAAAAACGATCCGACCAGCCATAGCATCGAAGTTTGGCCAGCAAACCCTCATGCAACACACGGTCAAAGGCCTCAGAAATATCAAGGGCAACAGCTCTTTATTCTCCATATTTCTAGATTGCGTTATTCCAAATATGGCTGACACATGATATACGGTCGCCTGTTGATCTCGGTACTTTTTTGTGTATTTTCATGCACCAATATATGAATCTAGCACTGAAAGTATGTTTCTATCCTATCGATTCGGTGCAAAAATATTTGAAAAACAGTTAAAACAATTCAATGAGTTTTATACTGCCACAAATATTCTCTGTGATAACTTATTGATATATTGTACAAATTTCGGTATTGTTACAAAATAATTCTTCGAGAATGAACTTGATAGGGATATTATAACAAGGGATATTTAGTTCCTCGATTACACTTCTACAAGGTGTTAAATCCCCTTCGTTCACATCACAATAATTCTAAAAAATTTCAAGTGCGTTATTGACAGTATACGTTCTAGTATTATCTTTGCCTTGAGGTTCACTGTCGCAATAAATTTATAGTTAGATTTTTCAGATCATTAATCCACCTAATGCAAGTTATATATGCAATGCAATAACTATTCATGACTGATAGAAGGTACGTTCTGAGTGAAGTGGTAATTATTGAATTGATCTGCAAGAAAATGTTGCCGGTGGACAAATTATCATTGCCATGGTTGACTAGTTCATGTATGCATTTTGAATTAACAATAAGGCTGTTCAACTCAACAAAGTTTTTTTCAAACTTCAGAAACATAGTGGTTGAATATGCATGCCTACACTTCTAATAACGGGACATGACTTGAAAATGGGAACTCTTTCCATTTTAATCCATTTACAACACCTGTAAATGTATATCATGAAATAGTGCATCTATCGAACTTCCGATAAAAGATGAAAATACAAAAGATTCTTGAAATAAAAAAAATTGTGAGCCGTCACGGGACGCCTGGCAGATGTGAAACACCGAAATTATTTTGTACAAGTAATATGCATGAAAGAACAGATTACGAACTTTTTCCAGAAAATGCTGATTGTTCATTTCATGAACGCATACATTTTCATCAAATACAAAAATTGAAAATTCAAACATTTATTTCAAATCCTGACTATCCAATTCTTTCAATCAGTGACTTCGGTAATAATTATATTCGATGTTGCCTCTGACAGCATTATTGTGACAATTGATCGATGATAACTGAAGTATTTTACAAAAGTATTGAACATTACATTATCAAGATATGTAATAAATACAGCAGCGATTGTTGTTCCAAATCGGGTAGTTGGTTCTCTTGGATTGTTCTCTTTCGCAAAATTTATTTAGTAAGTTATGTTAGGTCTGAAGTGAGTGGGTCTATTCGACCCTCCACCGTAACCCGCAAGGGTTTATTGTGGCTCACACCTATTCACACTCGACAAAATAAACCCAGCTTCTTAACGAAGCAGATAAGTTTGTATGGTGAGTGGTCTTTCAGGTCAGATGGTAAGAGTACGGCTCTGCCGGATGATGATTCAAATGACAGTGACCTGTGAGAAGGCCTGTTAGACATCGTAGTTCATCCCTACTGTAGTCCAACAACTGTTTGGTATCAAGCTTCGAAGGGTGAATAAACGCCTTGGAGTGAGCGAATCCTGGAAGATTCTGCCAGAATTCCATAAATCTTCTTGCCATCCAGGTGTTCAATGTTTGTTTGGCAAAGCCCAAAGCGATGCCAATGACAGGTTATGGTTGGGTGAAGCTGCTTGCAGCACCCTCCTTCACAAGGGAGTCAGCAGCCTCATCGCGTTCCAGGCCAGTATGGCCAAGAACCCAGACTAGAGATAATCTGTCAAGTCTTCCTACCGAGAAGAGTCGCTTTTGGAAATTTGCTATCCATTTAGACGTTGCTCGGTAGAAGCCAAGAGCTTCCAACGCCGCATGACTGTCCTATAATATTTATATTGACCTGTGTATGATGTTGGATTCTTCCAATCTCTCTGCACACAATTCAATAGCGTAAATTTCTGCTTGAAATACAGTCGCATAGGTTCCTAGGCAGGTAGATATCTCTGTCCTGGGTCTGCGACTGAAAACACCTGCACCAAAACCGGAAAGTGTTTTTGATCCATCTGTTAACCAACAACTATCTGTTCTTCATATTTCTTTCTCCCGGGGGATCCAGTCCTCTCTACTCGGGAACAATACTGTATAAAGCAGTTCGTAGTTGACAGTTGGAGGCCTAAAGTCAGAAGTCATTTACAGAATGCTGTGACTTCCAGTGTCAACCAGCAGTTTGCTGCACTCGGCATTAAATTGATTTGTGCAATTGGCAATGTGCACAAGTCTGTATGCAGTCCATCTAGTCTCTCTCTCCTGAAAAATGTGGAGAGGGGGTAGATCTAGAAGGATCTCCATGGCCGCTGACGGTGTAGTACTAATGGTACCACTGATAGCCAGACAAGTTTACGAGGTCCCGCTATTAAATAACGACACTGCGCGCCTAGAGGGGTGGGGAAAAACGTTTTAGTCACTATTATATTATTTGTGCAGTAGCAAACGTGTTTTTTCTCGTGCCGAAAAACCATGTGTGACGAAAAACAGGAGCCACGTATCAATCTCAAACTCAAACAACTCCGACTGAGTGCTATAAATTGTTGCAAGAGGCCTATGGGGACAATTCTCTATCTCGCGTGCGTATTTTTGAGTGGTGTAAGCGCTTCAGTGAGGGCCGAAAGAGTACTGAAAATGACCAGCGCCCATGTCGCCCTGTTACTGTTTCAACTCCGGAAACAGTGACCAAAATCTACCAAATTGTGCGTTCAGATCGTCGAATGAATATCAGGATGATTGCCAAGGCTGTAAACGCCGATAAAGAAACGCATAGAAAAATTTTACACGAGCAATTACACATGACTAAAGTCTGTTCGAAGTTGGTGCCAAAACACCTTGACTTCTGTCTTGCGTCAACAGATCTGCTCAGATTTCCTTGAAAGGTTAGAAGAAGATCCTTGAGTGATGATAAACATCATTACTTGCGATGAAACGTGGATTTTTCAATACGATGGTTAAACAAAGCAGCAATCCATGCATTGGAAGACGCCTGTATCGCCCAGAATCAAAAAAAGAAATCAAAATTCAAGGCAATGTTGATCGTTTTTTCGACATTAATGGTATCGTGATGACTGAATTGGTTCCAGAGGGTCAGACTAGCAACTAGACTTACTATTTGTCAGTTTTGGCAACACTGCGAAAACGAGTACGTGAGAAACGGCCCGAGTTGTGGGCCGTTTCTTACGAATGTAAAATAATTTTTATAATAAAACTCTTTTTTGTAACCAGTCTCGTTATTTAATAGCTGAAGTAAAATGTATATATTTATTTCAATTTCTCACATTTACCCCTTCTACATTCGACACCCAAAAATGTCACCGAATGTGAATGTGAGTAAATAAGTGACGAATGAAGTATATTCGTGAAGATTGATTTTAGTATGTGGATACAAAATTTTGATACTTTTTAACTACGCTTGCCGTTCCAGTCTTACTCTACTCATTCATAGTAGTGGACGACCCGGGAGAAGTTAACAAACACGACGTACAAACCCGAAAAGTAGTACATCTCCACGGGAGTTTCATCTCAGTTAGTCCTTACCAAGGTTGTATTCCCCCCTACAACAAGGATGCCGTGTACTTTTGAGTTTTGAGTGTCTACATGACCGAATGGTACCGTTTGATTCTTGAACTGTCAATTCAATTTTCTTCATCACTAGAATGATAAAAAATATGACAAATGGAAAATAGAAATACATTACACAACCTATGATTATAGGTATTTGAATATTCTGTGGAGATAACTGTCATCCCAAAAGGGTTGAAGTAGGAGATGAAAGTTTCATATCAGGTAGTGTCATTTTATAAATTAGAATTGAAATATTTTCCTGGAAACTGCCACAAGCACAAATAATCAGTATGTCCCCCTTCTTTGGACGGCATTGTATATATCCGTCATGAATTATGTTGAAAAGGTCAGAAAGAAAATAAGACTTAACACTTAATCAGCATTAGTTGTGTAATGCGAATTCAACTGACAAGATTAATTGTCTCTAACTCACTTTCATTTCAGAGATTATCAGCAATAAAAATGATACAATGCATATAACTCTCTCATGATAGAATTAGGTTAAAAAATCGATTTGTAAGTGTTTTGTTTCCATTTAATCGAATGTTAAGAGTATATCTAGGTACAGGTTGTTGAACAACTTGCAGTGCCATTGAAATTAGCCGTTTTTAAAACATCGACCGTTACTTACGATCTGTATTTTACTTAATGGAGAATTGAGAATAGAAGCTGAAGGAACGTTGTGTATCATAGAATGAGGATAGCTCATACTAATTTTTTTTCATATGACTATCTCGCCGTTCCAAAAAATATTTCAAGAAAAAATTCTGTTTAGATCACCTTTTGATGATGCTAATTTGGTCGGTTTCGAGAAGACAATTATAGTTTTGGGGTAATAGAAGTATTTTTATCAGAAGCATCTTATACAGGATGAACCCCCGAAAACGTACTGCAATGCATAACTGCCACAGGAACCAACTAGTCCCCAAAATCGAAAAACACTTTGTGTTTGTGAGGGCCCAAATACTATTGCAAATCTTTCAACGGGGAGCGTCATCCAAAAATGTTTTCTCAATAGCAATGGGGGTTCAGGACAATTTATTGAGAATTGCTATGTAACCTTTAAATGCAAGCAATACGTTCTTATTAGATGTAATTTATTCAGAAGTTTGTCGTATTAATTAAGTGAAAGCTGGAAAAAAGTTCGCCAACCGCCATTAAATAATACAAAAAAGTTCCAACCACTGTCGTATATTTTGGACTACTTGCAGTGTCACTTCGAGATATACATAGATGGTCAACTCTCACAGTTCTTTTTATGAGTCAGGTGGACTGCGATACACTTGGTTTCTCATGTTTGATCACAAAAAATCTAAAGGATATGAGTCAGTTGACCGTAGAGGCCACTCAATTGCATACCTACCCTACCCAGTGACTTGAACGTTTGAATAATTAAAGAAATTTTGGAAAATGTGCACATTCATGTTAAAACATCATTCTCTTTGGTATTATATATGATGGAATTGGCCGATACTTGATGTAAATCCATAACTAACGTATTCGAAAACTACTCTATTGTAGGATCTTCACTAAACAGTTTTACAAAAACGCGACACGTGTTTCGCCAGACAACGCTTCTTCGGATGTGTCTTCACTAACTGAATTCTACATATTCAATGCTTTATATGCCTAATTTTATAATTTGAAGTACCTACATTTCAAGTACCTGAGTTTTACGTTACCAATTATTGTTTTATGTGTACCTGAGTTTGTGACTCTTGCCCAAAACTGTATATTGGCCAAACAGGGAGAACATTTTCGCAAAGAATTGAAGAGAATAGAAGTTGTTTTGTAAATAGAAAGACCAATTCCACATTGGCAAACCACTTTTTAGCAGAAGGACATGAGTTCAATCATGAATACGACGTGTTAGATTCAGAAGAGAAAAGTTTGAAACTTAATCTTCCAGAATGTTCAGAAATAAATAGATTTAAGAATTCGAGTAATACACTGAATGACCAAATAGTATTCAATAACTCTCTGTTACTGAATATTTTTGCAAATGTGGAAACTGAAACATAAGCTCAAATAATCTAATTCATTACAAAGTCAGGTACACGTAAAATATATGGCCAGATAAAAATCGGGTGAAACTCAATGAATTAAGTGGTGTGAGATATACTTCGTTTCCCATGTGTCCTCAGAAAAACATCTGAAGGACTTAAGTCGGCTGACCGAAGTGGCTACTCGATTGCATTCCTGTCCTATCCAGCCACCTCAAAAGTTTGAATAATTTCCAATTTTTTTTAAATATTGATTAATAATTTTATGTAGTCTTGATACGAACTGGATAGATCGGATTCTGTCATAATTCCAGGTATATAATAACTATTGAATTCTAAAATGAAAAAAAGGACTCAGAAGGGTATTTCCAAAAGTGCACACATTCCGAGGATTTTGTGTACCTGATGGCTAACCCTGATTAACCACGTGGTTAACGTCTTCATTCAGTTTTTGGACTAACTAATTCTCATACGGATAAAGCTTCTCATTACTCGCTGGCAATTGTACCACTCTATGGCTTCATTAAGAACCAGAGTATCACCCTGCCTTCACATTCATTTCAATGAAAAAAAAATCACTCACCTAACACCAGGAAGAAATATTAGCTTTGTTCAACGAATTATATTTCATTCCAAAAGGCTGTCAGTTTTGTTCACCGGCACCGATATTTATCAGAATGAGATTAAAAAGAAAAAATGAAAGGTTTTAAATATAATTCAGTTATTTCTATTCTTCTTCGAATTGAGTACTTACCGCGTAACAGATAAAATTAGAAGGTTTTGCCATAATTTTCAACACATCAGCGATATAACCAAAACACCATCTTTTCAATAGTTTGAACCGAATGCATTAAAGATGTCGCGAAATCACGAATATTATATATTAACATAGATCCTTTTTTTGGCGTAAAATGTAACAGTTGAATGATCGACATTCAAGCACATGAACATAGTTATGTGTATCTCAATACCAGTCTAACACCCTGTGTATTTTCATATTTTTGAATATTTGAATGAACAAATGAATGATGAACAAATGAATAAGTTTTTTGGGTCTATACCTCGTATAGACCCAAAAAACTTAGGGTCGAAACCCAAATTTTGAGATTCATGTGTGAGATTCGGAAAATATAGTTACCTTTCAAAAATATTCAGAATATATTCTGTAAAAGCTGTTTAGCCTCCATTTTTTTTATCATTTTCATGCATCAAGGGAAATAATTTCCATTGAAATCGAATAGATAGACGTTAAGGTTCAATTTGACATATCATTTTAAAGTTAAAATTCGAAACCCGACGGGTTTTTTTCCAAATTGATTCAGTCATTAATAAAAATGTAATATTCAGTATCTGCCCAGAACATAAAAAATAACGTTATTAATCAAGACGTCAGCATTAATATTTCACTTGCTGATTTTCCTTTTTTTCAATAGGTGTTCTTTCGAAACTATAATAGGATTTGATAAGCTCTGCAATTATGTTATCACTTTATTCCAGATTCCTATAAATTTAGTGGTGAAGCTTGCTTTGGCTCAAAGCTTAACGAGGAATATTTGAAAATATTCGCACTTTTTTGAAATTATCCTTCAAACTGCAATGCTCAAACCAGTTTGCTAGTTAATTGTCTAATGACACCTGAAAGCAAAAGGTTTAGTAAAAATTATCATCCAGCTATTAAAACTCATATTACAAATACCGAATTTTGATTAGGAACTATTCAAATCAACTGGGCAAAAACTTGATTGATATGCGTAATTTCTCAGCAAGTGAATGTTACATCTAGGCGTTAATTGACTTTTCAGGGGATTTTTGTTGAACACATGATAACTTTAATTGTGGTGGTATGAATATTTACGAAAAACTGGCCTACGAACTGATTGCAACAAATGAACGCTTTGCTATTAGCTGTTGGCACAATTTCCGGTTGAAAGTACGTTTGCTAGTTAGACATATTTTTCCACAATACATATTAATCCTGAACGCCTTGCATAACGGACTATACATAAATTGAACTGTTATTTTGGAGTGTCCTGAATAGTTGTTGTGAATTTATGCCAGAAACGTTTAACACAAGGTGTCAGATGTCGATACCGGGTATATGAATGTTGTTAACAAATCAATTTCTGATGATTTTGTCAATTTGTTGAATTACTTTAATCCATTTGTGAATACTATTCTCCTCAAGCAATGGAAGAAAAACACTACATTCAAAAAACGTTTTCGACCCCAATTGTGATCCATTTTTATAACTGATATTTTGATTTCAACCCCAAATTCGACACCTTCAGAGTGGAAGTTGCAATTCCTAAATTTTTGAATGGGGATTGTGATGTACCATTGAGAAACACAATCCATTGTCAATTTCATTGACGAAAGTCGTCACAACAGTCAAGAAACACAACACGATCACCTGATCTTGGATAAATTTATGAAGAGAGGTAATACAAAAGTTATCATAATATTTTAATCCGATATCTTATTTTGATTATTCACTACTTTCAACTTTGTGTCGTGTCGTTTATCTTTGTTGTGGATCATGATTCAACTTGATCTTAAATTGAGATACTATAATATATATTTCTTACCTTATTCTTGATAAATAAAATAAACATATGCACTATTATTTCTCTTCACTACACAATCTAAATTTCTACTTATCAAACGTAGTTTGATAGTGGAACATAGTGGAACATAGTTCCAAACTTATCGTTTTGGAACTATGTATCACTATCAGATACTTTTAGAAATTATAATATAGGAACATGAAGCGAAACTGCGTCTAGATGCGATACTTCATTTGGCTTTCTACTAAGGGAAAGTTCCGAAGTATCCAACTGGGGATTCCCAGCGATAGCAGCTTATGATAAATAATGTTGCCAGACTAATTAAAAACGAATCATAAGAAACGACAATGATGAGAATCTTTCAAATAATTGTCTTAATAACATAATATAGTCAGAAAAAGAAATATATTCACGAATTTTTTATTCATATGCATAGTGTGGAATATCTTTGGGTTGAGAATTTTCTAATGTATGCACTTTTGGATTTTCCATAATTCTTTGAAATTCATTTTCGGCTTTGAGGTGCAGGTCAGTTGCACCTCGAGAACGTTGGCGGTGGCCCACATCGCCCTCCCTCCACCTAAAATGCTAGAATGTAGTTTTTAATGGAACACTGGATAAATCAGATTGAAATATAGAAAAAGGCTCATGCATTGCAATAGTTCACAAATAATGGGTCTTTGAAAATGATAACGGACATCTTGTTGAAGCTACATCTGTCGAATTAGTTGTCGTTTATTCAGTATGTTTTGCCATATCACCAGCTACGAATATAGCATTCAATAACACGTGCAAATAATAAAATTGTTTTATCAAAAAAGGTGTTCTATTCGGGCAACGTACCGCGCGCTTCGCCTATTTTACGGTCGCAGTTGGCAACTGATCCTAATTCTCATCGAAAAATCATCTTCAGCGATGAGGTCCATTTCTGAATGAATAGGTACGTGAATAAACAAAATTGTCGAATTTGGGATGATACCAATCCAGATGAGATATAAGAGCGTCCAATGCATCCCAAAAAGTCACTGTTTGGTGTGGATTTTGGGCTGGCGGCGTCATCGGTCCATATTCCTTCGAGAACGACGTTGGGTCGATGATTACTAACTTCTTCTGACCTAAATTGATTAGTCTGGACACCAAAGACATGTGGTTTCAACAGGACTGCGCTACATGCCACACAGCTCACAGCCACATTGGATATTCTGTACGAGCGATTTGAGGGCATGATCAGCTCACGTTGAGGTGATGTGAACTGGCCACCGAGATCGTGCGATTTGATCCCGTTGGACTTTTTCCTGTGAGGTTCTCTTGAGTAGCAGGTGTATGCAAAATAGCCACAAACTACAGCGCCAGCGGTTTTCAAGGCCAAAATAACTCATGCCATCGGTTAAATTCAGCCCGATTCATGCGCCAGAGTCATGTGAAATTGGAGGTTTCGGATGCGCTCCACTCAGAGAAGCCGTGGCAGATATTTGAACAATGTTATATTTCTTCGCCTATTTTACGGTCGCAGTTGGCAACTGATCCTAATTCTCATCGAAAAATCATCTTCAGCGATGAGGTCCATTTCTGAATGAATAGGTACGTGAATAAACAAAATTGTCGAATTTGGGATGATACCAATCCAGATGAGATATAAGAGCGTCCAATGCGTCCCAAAAAGTCACTGGTGTGGATTTTGGGCTGGCGGCGTCATCGGTCCATATTCCTTCGAGAACGACGTTGGGTCGATGATTACTAACTTCTTCTGACCTAAATTGATTGGTCTGGACACCAAAGACATGTGGTTTCAACAGGACTGCGCTACATGCCACACAGCTCACAGCCACATTGGATATTCTGTACGAGCGATTTGAGGGCATGGTCAGCTCACGTTGAGGTGATGTGAACTGGCCACCGAGTTCGTGCGATTTGATCCCGTTGGACTTTTTCCTGTGAGGTTTTCTTGAGTCGCAGGTGTATGCAAAATAGCCACAAACTACAGCGCCAGCGGTTCTCAAGGCCAAAATAACTCATGCCATCGGTTAAATTCAGCCAGATTCATGCGCCAGAGTCATGTGAAATTGGAGGTTTCGGATGCGCTCCACTCAGAGAAGCCGTGGCAGATATTTGAACAATGCTATATTTCACACATGGCACTAATAGGTCTTTCAAACGAATAGAAAATTTTGTTGATATATCATACAAACTATGTTTTATTCAAATTTCAAAAATAGAAAGGGCTTAACAAAAGACCCTATATATTCAAAACAATATTTTAGTTTCCCTGGCTCAAAATTTTTCAAGATCTAGCCGATATCTATTATCGTAAAACTTCTACTGGAGATCATTGTTCAAATTTTTCTGTCTTTCATTTTCAGTGCTAACACTCAGATGGACAATGACGTGACTCCGGTATATCTAGCAGCACAAGAAGGACATTTGGATGTTTTGAAATTCCTAGTTCTAGAAGCTGGAGGTTCTCTTTACGTTAGAGCAAAAGATGGCATGGCTCCAATACATGCCGCTAGTCAGATGGGATGCCTTAATTGTGTCAAGTGGATGGTGAGCCTATTTTTAGTTAAAAATATCAAAGAATCATATGTTTATTCCAAGTTTCACGATATAGTTTGAAGGGCATATCAACTTTTTGTTGTTTATCTTAAGAACTATCATTCAATATCATTTTAGAAACTTGAGCTCAAATTTTTTGGTGAGTCAATAAAACCAACCAAGATGGCTATCAAATAAAAGACATAGTTATTTTACTATGGTCTAAATGGCAATATTGGTACATGAATGTCAATGAATGGACATTCTCTCAATATCTGCTGAATCAAATCGTGATTTTGCTTGTGGATGGATCATTTGAATTTCCACAAGGCTTCTCAAGTTTTCTTCTGCCACTGGAAAGAGAATGTATAGTGCGGAAAATGGTCTTTCGACATTCAACATCCAACCAACCTTGAGTGATACCTTAACATATACTTCCAGTCAATATATACTTTCCCAGCCGTTTCAGTAACTTTGACCCACATTTTTCATTTTTAATTGATTTTGACACTTTCGAAGATGAAAAGTATCCAATTTGAAAACCCTTAATTTCATAAGAACCATATTTCGCCTCACAATGAAATGTCCATATCTTTCTAAACATAAACATGTGCATGAAAGCTTCATTTCAATACAGTTCAATTTACCAAATATTTCATCATTGGTGAAACTATTATTCGCGATCATTCGCGTCAAACCATAAGAGTGTGTCTGGAAAGAGATAGAAGAAAGTTCTTCTATTGAAATCATGTCCACAATCTTCAATTATCCACACGCAAAACGACAAATCTTTTTTACATACAACCCAAGGAAAACAAAGGATTATCAAAGTAACATTCAAACTGTATTGGCAGTTTTTGGGAAATATTAAATTTGTTAGTTGGTGCCGGAATGTCTGAGTATAAAGTAAACAGCGAAGCAGTTCTTAAAGGTAAATCATATCATATTTGTGTAAGATACAGAATTGGCCTACAAATTTTTTCTTTGAAATCGTCTCACGAAGTGAGATCAACTCTGGTGCCTCCAGAGAATTGAGTGGAAAATTTTTTTGTGTAACCGTAAAGCAGTTTAGGTCTCACCTTTCAACGTACTGGGAAATACACGATAAAATGTGAGACCTCATTAACCATTCTTTGTCGTTCATAGGGGGGCGACAGCTGGTCGGTTCGTCAAGGGAAGCTTTTTCCTTGACCAGTCTAGCTGGGGTTACTTTGGCGTCCTCTCTCTTGGGTCGTATGGCCCACTCGAATATTCTCCTTCGCTGTACCCATTCCCTTTGAAAGCATTTTTCAGGTGATTGGGTCCTTCAGGAAGACTTCCAGGTTAAATGATACGTCGTGCTCTCTCAACCGACGTTTTAATTACCTCTCTCTTTTGTAGATGCCGTTGGTTACAGTTTTTATTCAGATACCTTTCTGTGTGGGTTGGTTTCGTGTACAATCTGTACGATATCCATGTCTGTACACGAGAATATCCAAGAAGGCTACAGTCCCTTGGGTTTCTCGTTCCATTGTGAATTGGATTTTTGGGCCAAGAGAGTTTAGATATAATAGAAAATCATTTAGTGTCTCTTCACCATCTTGCCATAACAAAAACGTGTGCGTCATCAACATAACGCAGCCAATAATATGGTGTTTCGGGTACTATATTTTTCACTGTATTATTCAGTTTATTGACAGATTAGAGGTTGACAATTTACTAGATGCATTGAAAACACCTTCAGAGAAACAACCTGTCTAAAGGCCTGTGCGAACGCATTCAAGCGGAAACTTATGCTTTTGATTTGTGTGTTGGAAATGGTTTGGATTCATGTCGTTACTGGCCTGGGAGTTTATGGATCTGCAGACTTTCTTGCAAGTTAGGATATTTCAAGCAGTTTTATCGTACCAAAAACTGTCATTGATTCAACTTAGATTCTGCCAAAGAAATATTGAACACCTGGAATGCAAAAAACTATCAGACTTCTGTCAAAATCTACCAGGACTGGTCCTTGAACGCCCTTCGAAGTAAGGCATCAAACAATTATTAGACCTACAGCAGGAATGACTCACATTGTCGAACAGGTCTGACTGTAGGTCACTCTCATCTGAATCATCATATGCAGAGACTTGGTCTCTGTTTGGAAGATGATGAAATAGTGGAGCATGTACTTACTCTGCTTCTGCTATAGTGTGGATCGAATCAGGTTTTCAGAGTTTCTGAAGCAGAGCACAAGTAACTGTTTGTTGTGAATAAATTGAATATCTTGAATCAATTCTCGTCAAATTTGAACAAGTTACTTTATTAAATTCACTTTTTCTGGCGTAAAAACTTTTTGGGAGAGTTTTTGAAGGAAATAGTAAATTTCAAGAAAGAAATCACAAAAAAATGAGTTTAGTTTGACAATGTAGTCCATTACTGGTACCCAATTTATCAAGGAGTCGATCCCAATTTGAGAGATGGCGATGGTGCTACCCCTTTACACTTTGCTGCATCCAGAGGGCATCTGGATACGGTGCGTTGGTTACTGAAACACGGTGCTCGGTTGTCTTTGGATAAATTCGGGAAAAGTCCTATTAATGATGCAGCCGAAAATCAACAAGTTGAGGTAAGATTTTCCAATTTTTATTTTCTGATATTTGCGAAAGATACATCAATATGATGAACCCAATTAACTATTTGTATACATTTTTCCAGTGCTTAAATATATTAGTCCAACATGGAACTACACCAGACTATAATACGACAGAAAGAGTTAAAACTGGAAAAAGCTGTTCCTGTGCTAGAAAAGGAGAAAAATTGAGAAGAGTGAGTTATTTATCATAA
This sequence comes from Leptinotarsa decemlineata, assembly GCF_000500325.1. Taxonomy (NCBI): domain Eukaryota; kingdom Metazoa; phylum Arthropoda; class Insecta; order Coleoptera; family Chrysomelidae; genus Leptinotarsa; species Leptinotarsa decemlineata. The sequence goes on along the minus strand of NW_019291486.1, from coordinate 61,467 downwards.
TTATATAGAGAGTATATTTCAAAAATTGAAAAGGATGGAATGGTGAAATATGATAATTTACTGACACGATTACAGTGGAAAAATAGTATATTAATCTTCAAATAAAACAATTCTCGTCGTAGTTTATTGCCGAAGTCACCACAATTATTGAATTAACATGTAATTTACGTTCGATAATTTGTGGCCCGATTACACAAAGCGAAAAGTAATTTGATGATGTATTTGTTTGTATCACAAAGCATTTTTTAGAGATTGTCGGAAAACAAATCTATTGTAGTATATCAGTTTCAATAACACATGGAACTTTTTAATTGAATTTTCAGCATGATCAGTAAATCTAAGGCCAATGTCAAACACCACCCCTAAGTTTTTAGCTGTATATACAGAAGTCATGATAGTGATACTTAGGTCTGGACATTTTTTCCTGCAAATTTATGATTTTTCTGCAATCCAAAATTCATCATCATTGTTTTATTAGGATTAACATCCAAGTCGTGTTTACTTGATAGATAATTGATCAAATCTAGATCATCGATTTTAAAATGCATATATAACCATGTGTCATCAGCATAAGCCTGTATTTCACAATTCTTTATGCATTCGATTATGTCAGTGGTATGAATGATGAACAATAAAGGTCTCGAAATGTAACTCTGTGATACTCCAGAAAGAATATGAAGAGATAAGGAGTAGTGACCATTAACAAAAACTTTTTAAGATCTACTCAGTAACCACAACACATCCGAAACTTCATCTGACTTCTAGGAAAATATTTGTAAAAATATTCATCAAATTATAAATAACTGTTCATAACTTATGTGGATTTCATTATATGTCATTTATGGGAGATTTTATATTCAATAAATAAAATAAATATCGCCTTGACCTTATCGTCGAATATACTTCGTTTTTTATTATTATATTTTTCGATTATTATAGGGAAACAGTGCTGCTAGTGACTGCTCAAATTGCAAAACAAAGCTGACCCTCAGTGGTGTCAATCACAATGGCCACACTAATCACAGCAGCAATAGTAGTCACAGTAACCACAGCAACCACTCTGAACCTTTCTATCTACATCCACCGCTCAGCGACAGATCAATGGAACCGCCTCATGCTCCTGAAAATGGACTTTATGTCAATCCAATGAGTAAACATAGGCACAGGTGAGTTGAATGTGAAAAAAAATGGTGGCAGCAACATCATTGTTGTTATTTTTGATATTTAATAATCATATGGAACATATACTATGTAGAGATAGATTATAGTTTAAAAAATAAACGATTATTGATGCATGAACACTACCAACGTTATTAAAAAATGAATGTTATAATTATAATTGAATCATAATTACATTAATACGTAACTGATACTCAGTTGTATATGAGTACTCACTGAATTCATATTGCAGAAAACTGATATGAATAATGATGATCTGAAGAAGTTATGTGACACTTCTTCCCAGCATAATCTTGAGTTGAACGCTTCCAAATCCAAACTATTTTTTTTTACAAAAAGGAAATGGGTAACTTGCGATATCAGAGGACTCAATTCAGATATAAACTCAGCGCACCAACATCTGCAATCAAATAGTCCTCATATTCTTGCACTCACCGAAACCATAGTCAGTGCTTCAACACTGAACTCTATAAAATACACAATTTCACCACTAACACAAGCAGATGGTTCGATTGGAACAACAGTCATAAAAAAAGCGAATCTACTAGCTGAACAATTTGCGTCACACTCCACAGTCGATTTTCTGGGAAAGGCACCAACAACTATTCATATACTAGAATCCACTTTTCGACAGTGTCTAGTCAGGTGAATTTTGAAACAGTTCAATATCAACAAGGCATTTGGCCCTGATGAAGTGCCCGTCATCGTACTTGAAAAGTGCGCAAATGAATTCGCACCAGTATTTTGCGAACTTTTCAACCTGTCTCCCAAGAAAGGGGTTTTCCTTTTTGTTGGAAAACTACTATCGTTCAGACTTCTTCCAAAAAGGGCAAAAAAATCTTCCAAATAACTACAGACCAGTCGCTTTGCCATCACTGATATTAAAATTCATGGAGAAAGTCGCAAACCACCATATACTCAAATATTTGGAAGGCTTCAAAATCTTGAGCAATCATCAATATGGCTTTTGGAAACAAAGATTAACAGGTGACCTTCCATCGTATGTCACCCAAATTTAGAATAACGCAATCGAGAAACGTAGAGAATCAAGAGATGCTGCGCTTGATATTTCTAAGGCCTTTGACCGTGTGTGGCATGAGGGTTGGCTGGCCAAACGTCGATGCTATGGCTTGTCAGATCATTTTTGTGTATCACTCTCCAGCTTCTTGAAAGAACGTTCCCTGCAAGTGGCCTTCGATGGATATCTCTCAAATACTTTCACCATCAACGCTGGTGTTCCCCAGGAATCCATATTGTCTTCAACCCTCTTTTTATTGTATATCAACGACTTATTGGAAAAAAACAAGAAACCAACATATTGCTTTGCTGACGACAGCAACCTTATCTCGTCATTCCATTTGTATTCCAGGACATCGGGTACTTAGGCACATCTTCACCGGAAGTTGCATATCTTAATGAGAATCTAGAAGTGATTTCGAATTGGTGTGAAAGTAACCAGATCCAATTCAATGCCACAAAAACCCAGCCATCAGTTTTCTTCAAGAAGATAAATGTCTCCGAACCAGATATAATAATGTCAGGTGAGCTGACTTTCTGCTTCGATGAGTTTGTTGGGGGTTAAAATGGACAGCAATATGTCTTGGCACAATCATGTTGCTGGAATTGCGAAGGCTGCTTCTCAAAAGTTCGGAACACTGTTCCGAACCAGAAAACTGTACACACCTCAACAAATTTTGATGCTTTATAAAGCTCAGATCAGACCTTTTTTGGAGTACTGTTCTCGTGTATGGAGCTCTGTCCCCAAATATACCCTGAAGTTGCTGAATTCCATCCAGAAAAGAGCCATCCGCCTGAATGGAAATGCGAACATCACTTGCAATCTTGATAGTCTGGAACATCGAAGAAAGGTTGGAGATTTATCTCTTTCCTATAGATATTTTCATGGGAAGTGTTCAAGTGACTTGACACATTTGATTCCATCAAGAGCGGTACATATCAGAAATACGCGACGGACTATGGCTGCTCACCGGATACAATAATGTCAGGTCAGACAATTCCCCTTTCTGCTTCGATAAATTTGTTGGGGGTTAAAATGGACACCAATATGTCTTGGTACAATCATGTCGCTGGAATTGCAAATGCTGCTTCTCAAAAGTTTGGAACACTGTTCCGAACCAGAAAGCTGTACACACCTCAGCAACTTTTGATACTTTATAAAGCTCAGATCAGACCTTCTTTGGAGATTTGTTCTCATGTATGAAGCTCTGCCATCTAGAAAAGAGCTATCCGCCTGATTGGAGACGCGAACATCACGTGTAACCTTGATTGCCTGGAACATCGAAGAAAGGTTGGAGATTTGTCTCTCATTTAAAGATACTTTCACGAGAAGTGTTCAAGTGGCTTGGCAAGAGCGGTACATATCAGAAATACGCGACGAACTGTGGCTGCTCATCGTTTTGAGGTTCAACTCAGTACACTTCCAACTTTACTGTTTGAGAGTTTTCTCATCTGGAGAACTGTGTTTATGTGGAATAATCTTTCTGAGAACGTTTTTCCAAATTGATTCAATCTCCAGCAATTCAAATCCAATGTGAATCGCTACTTTCGCACAGGCACCGCTCTGGGATGGGTGTCTGTGTTTTGTCTTAAAAAAAATAGGAGGAGCCGGTTAGATAGCGACATGAGATTTACGAAGCATGTTAGTCAGTCAGAACCTCCTCAATACTTTTAGAAATCTGTGTTATGAATAGAGAGTTGAAATTGACAATTTGCGAATCCCTGATATTTTCAAAATTATACAACTATATACAACTATATGCAACTATATACACGGCCCTGCCCTTCTCTCCAGCGAGCGTTTACAAAATGCAAGTATGAGGTTCTCTTCAGGAATTTGTAAATTGATCACATGAGAAAAGCATATAAAGAATCATTAAAGCTACGTCTCAATCAATTTCGAAAAATTAACTTTCTGACAGCTCTTCACGAAATTCGTTATCTTTCAATATATTTCGAAACATCAATAACATACCTACGAGAAATCTACGTCAACTTGTCATCCGCAAACATAAGAGCGATACAATATGGGATGCAACATGAGCCATCTTTTATCGCTTGATGTAACTTTTATCCTAGCAACATTCCAGTGCACACTGGAGCGATACAATAGTCTATAGGGTTAGCAACGGAGCAGTTGTTTTCATCAGTCGTCATGAGGTCGTTGTTTTTGTTTACCGGTACTTGCAAAAGAGGAAACTGGAATCTAGAAAATACTTGGTACACCTATATGTATAATTTTCAATATTAAACACAGTTTGGCAGTGGTTTTCCGTGAGCTCTCTCAACATGAACAGAAATTTAGAGAGTTTAATTCACTACATACGAGTATTGTACTTCTTTCATTACATCCGATACAAACATCTTTGGATGATCTACACATCTCTTATATTTTTTGCTTCAAAGCTATGTATAGTTATCAATTATGTTCATACAATACTAATATTCATTTTTTTATTGGGCATATCCAATAATCTATTTCAGTTTCAGTTCTAAATTCATCTTTTCTTTTCCTTTGAACAGTTTCATTTTATTTTCCTGCTACAAGCATAAATGTTTCTTGGGAAAATGACAGTTGAGCTACGCAAAAATGAGCACATAATTTGAAAATTTCGTGAAGCTCATTCACAAGCATTTTTTTAAAATCCTCATTGATATATTTTATTACTGAACGAGCGCGAAATATGACCATTTCACGCGAGTGCAATACAGACTTTTTCTATTACTTATATCAGGCATATTTCAAAATAAGATTAATTCACGAAGGATATTCCTAATGTGAATAATATCATTAAATGTCATAACTCAAAGCAACCTGAAATATAATTCAAAAAGAATCCCTAATTCCTTCATATATTTTCAAATTTATGATTTATGAAGAGAAGACTAACTACTCTACAAAAAAATATACAGATTCGTAAAAGATAAAACTATTATAGTTTCAGATTTCTTTCATTTTGTTATTGAGCGATAAATTTTTGAAAAATATCAATTTCTTTGCCAAATTACAAATTACTGGTGAACTACACTTATTTTACATCACATTCGTATTCTTGTTGGAAAACATATATTTGAAAAAAAAACTGTCAGTTCAATGATTGAGTTTGAAGAAGGTAAATTATCAAGGTCATAAATCAAGAAACGGTAACCTAATGGCCGCTTTTTTCAATAGTCCCAATAGTCACAGAAAAAAATATAACTCGCGATAACCTATCAAACTGAACTCAAAGAGTTGTAGTGGACGGTATCAACTCAGATGATCTACCTGTGATCAAAGGTGTTCCTTAAGGATCCGTCCTTGATACTTAACTGTTCAGTTCGTATATTCGTGACTTCCATCAATTGGTAGGATAATGCAACATTCATCATTACACAACTTCACTACTCTTTTCAGTTTCCTGACATTGTTTCTGTTCGAAATCTTATCAATCGTGATCTACAGACTATGTTTGATATTTCAGCAGCTCATAAATTCAAGTTAGAAGTGATGTCGGCATGATTTTTGTACCAAAAAGATAGCAGGATAATGCTAACATTACTGATAAATTGGTTTAGGCTTTCTTGGCCAGATTTTAATTATTACGATCTTCACTCGGGTTCGAAGGCCGTTGTGGTTTGGAATGGTATTCTAACGTTTCGCCAGCACGAGTGGCTGGCTTCTTCAGAGGTTTATTCATCTTGATGGTTCACCGATGACTCATCGAGGAACCAATATAAAAAAACTTTGGAAAAAGACTCAAATTGCATTTATATGATTAGCTTACTTTTCACGTGTTGATCGTGGCGCATTTGTTTAGGCAAAACGATTTGATGAACTAATAATAATAATTTTTTGAAACATTCATATTTTCTTAATTTGAGGGTAGAGTTTGAAAACAGTTTTGCTGATACTCTGCCCATTCATTTCAATATTTTTTATATATTGTCTCGGTAAATTATATGAATGAAGATTTTTCATTACTATTATTATTATTATAACAAATTCTGTTTTTTCAGCGCTTCAAGCAGTTCCGAAAGCAGTGTGAGTGGTGGGAGCGTAAATGGAGAATCATTTTATCTACATAATCCACAAGAAGTTATTTATAACAGAGTCAAAGACTTATTCGAGACTAAAGAACAAAGACAATCACTCTCTGCCCTGACAGGTGAGTGTGTCAGAATAATTTTTTTTTGCATGAATATTATTTTTATCAAAATTATCGCCATTACCACGATAGAAATTAATTTCTCTTAACATTGAGATTAGGATCGCCATATACAAAAGGTGCATATACAGGGTGTCACAAAATGTTATGAAAATATTTGATTGGGTGGATTACTCTCGGGCAAAAAACTTTCTGAAACCATAAAGTAGTATCAACCTACAGAAAGGACAGTGCTTTTTGAATAGTGCTTTTTCAGGTTTTGAGATACGTCGATTTTTCAGAAGTTTGTCTGATGATTGTATATAATGACTGTGTAAAGCGTATTTATGTTGACTCCGGTAGTTTGGTGTGATGAAACTGTACATTCATCGATCCTTCTCTACCTTCCGGCTTGATGTTTGATATTCTTGAACTCCTTAGAATGAGATTTCATATTTGGTTGAGGTTCACAACTTCTTATTTTCTGTTGAAATTATCAGTGTGTTTATGTATTTCTATTGCCTCCCGTTCCAGTCGGCTACGGTATCTCTGTCAATTTTTCTCTTGACGCTTTTGACATGCTGGAACCATGACAATTTTTTCACTTTTTGTATAGTATATTACTGATCCATTCGAAGGCAGAGGTGATAGATCAGATTCAGGTATAATTTTTTTTGAATGTACAGAGTGGGCCAAGTTGGACAAAAGCTGATGGCTATGTCTGAGGGGGTCAAATTTCATGACCAACTCATTGGTGAAAACCTCATGAGGGTTTCTGAGTTATAGCATATTTTTCGAAAATGTGCATTTTCGAAAAGTTGCTGTAACTTATCAATAGATATTGATGGAAAACTATTTTTTTAATGAGACACCCTGTATATTTCTGCATATTTCAATAGAGAATAAAATTACGCATGTGTGTAGGAAACGCTGGCGACAATTTGAACAACTTCTCTGGACGAATATATTTCATTGTTTGACCATTATCATTATTATTGTTGAAGTTTCATATATAAGCACTAAATCATACATATAAAAATGGATGTTTGTTGGTTGGTTGGTTGGTAAGTGATAAACTTCTACATCGCTCAACCTATCGTGATGAATCTTGACATATATAAGTAATTATTCATTGAGAGGTTTTTAGGCTCTCAATTTTTTGAGTTAGTTGATTCTGATTCTGTCAAAACATTGGAACAGCAGCGATACAGCAACATAATACTAGTATAATATAAATTGTTATCAGTTTCATTGAAATTATGTGTTTTGATTACTGCTGTGAAAAACTTTCTTAACATTCGATAGCTACTGCCGAACAATTTCTTTCTGTTTTATCGCCGCGTCGTCCAAAGCGTACTTGATCAAAGTGTGTGTTTCAAAGTCTACATGAAAACAACCTAAAAGCTCTGTATTCCAATGATGACTAGCAAAACATCAACTGTACTACATTTTTAGAGAGATCATTTCAAGGTCTATTGAAATATGCAGGAATATACAGGGTGTCTCATTAAAAAAATGTTTTCCATCAATAACTATTGATATCTCATTTGAAGTCTACATAAAAGAGTGCTTCGGAAATGTTTTCATAGAAACAAGAAATGTTTGACAGGAACTTTTCGAAAATGCACATTTTCGAAAAGCATGTGGAACAAATATATTATATTCGATTTTTTCAAATGAATATTCGAATCGATTGCACAATTGAATATTAACGGCTTATAATCATTCATGGATATTTTTGTTAAAAAAATCATGTACTTTCCAAAGTAGAGCACATTCGTAGTAAATCTGTGTTGAAATCAGGTGTTTTTGAAAATTCCCCTTCATTTGAAAAATCTTCTAGTCAAATGAACGATTTACTTCTAGAAACCACAAATTATATTGCTTTCACTTCTCGTTGTCTATTGGTGTAAAATTATATACTGCACTCCATTTAAAACGGGCCACTCTGAATAACTTTTGGTTACAACGATTTTCAGGAAAAATAAAAAAAACACGTCAACCATAATATACAGGGGGATACATTTTGACATACTCATATTTGATGTTACTTCCCCTATCGTATCCTCAGTGTATGTCACCAATTTTTTTAAATGGGTCATCCTATATTGTTTCGCATTATCAGATGCTCCATGATGAATGAATTTCAACAAAGTATAACACATATGGTCTGAAGCTTATGGTTCGGGAGCTACAAATTATTTGAAATAACTTTTGAAACAATGATTTGCAAGAAAAATCAAAGAAACAGGTCAACAATTATACAGGAGGCCACATTTTGACATATTCGTTCTAGAGACAAATATGGAAGCAGAGATTTTTTATTAATTTTGGAATCAAACTTTGATGACTAGACAATGAGAAGAAAACAGTTTTTTATAGTGGAAGTTTGAAAACGTTTTCACCAACTTCCATACAATGGTACAAATGAGCTTCTATTGCCCCCCTCACATGGTTGAGAATCTCGGGAGATATTTCTCTGCAATGCCTCATGATATTCTATCTCAAATCGTCCAATGTTGTTGATTCTATCTCATACAATTTAGAATTCAAATCACCCCGTAGAAAGAAATGTACAGGAGTGAGATCCGGAGACCTTGGTGGCCATTCTGTAGGACCTCTACTGCCAATCCTGCGGCCAGGAAAAATGATCATCTATAAATTGTCGCACTGAAGCTGAATAATGAGGAGGTGCACCATCCTGCTGAAAAACTATTTTGTTTTCGAATAAATTTATATCTTTCCCAATTTCCCTATTGTTGTACGGTATTATTCGTTTCTCCAACATATTCAAATATTTATTACTAGTCAAATTATCATCGATAAAAAAGGTCCTATGACGTAGTCACCTAAAATTCCTGCTCAAACATTCAGTTTTTGAGGTCGTTGGGTATGAACTTGACGGTATAAATGAGGATTCGTATCACTCCAATATCGACAATTTTGCCGATTCACCTTACCATTCAAACTAACCGTACATTCACCCGAGAAACAAATTTCATTCAAGAAATTCTAATGAAAGTTAATCCGTTCAGTGGGACATTCACAAAACTCGATACGTCTATCGAAATCATCTTCGTTCAATTCATGAACTAGTCTGATCTTATATTGATGAAATTTGTGCTTATGAAGGATCCTGAAAACATTTTTACTACTGATTCCTGATTCTCGAGATAACTTAGTAGTAGATTGTGAATTTTTCATTTTTTCATTAGTCCAACATGCCCCAAAACTGCAGTACAAATAGCTTCACCGTTGACTCCTGTTAACTATTGTTAACAGATCCAGTTTCCATAAATTTGTTCAATAATGCCGAAATTTATTTGTTCATCCTGGATAATTATCACTATTTCTATTCTGGTAGTACAAACTCACTATTTCAATCCGTTCTCGAAGCGTATAAACTATTGCATCTAAAGAATTCACAAAAACATAAACACCAATTGTAACTTCACCTGGTAGGTAATCGTTTTTGTGTAGAATTCAAACGTAACTAGGCAAAATGAGACTTTTTTGAAGTAAGTATACTTTACAAAAACACCTATGAAACCTAGGTAACAGATTGTACAGAAGTTCATTCAGGGTGGCTTCCAAACTATTTTTGTTGAAATCTGTTCATCATGGAACATCTGATAATGCAAAACAATTGATCTATTTAAAAAAAATGGTGATAATTCTGTGGGTGCAATAGGGAAAGTTAGATCAAATGTGAATATGTCAAAATGTATCCCTCTGTATACTATTGTTGGGGTGTTTTTTTATTTTTACTTGAATTCATTGCTCCAAAAGTTATTCACGGTGGCTCGTTTTCAACTCAAATAATTTGTCGCTCCTGAACCATAAGCTTCAGACCATATGTTTTATACTCTGATGAAATATGCTCATCATTGAACATCTGATAATGCGAAACAATATAGGGTGATCCCTATGTATACTATGGTTGACGTGTTTTTTATTTTTCCTGCAAATCATGGTACCAAAAGTTACATAGGGTGGCTCGTTTTGAATGGAATGCACTGTATATTGTTGCCAACGTGGAGAAGAATATTTTGTAATTTGATTGTGAGAGAAAAGTTATTTCGTCAAGAATAACTGTACGCTAGAAGTTCCACTGCTACTCATAAAATTAATACGGTAATATAATAACCATCGTTCTTCCGCATATTTTTCACAGTTGATAGAATATTCAGCTAATTATTGTTATACGTTCAATAGAAACCCCACAACGTGGGTCATCTACAATGTATTGAACGTTCCATCAATGTTTCTGTCAGTCATGAACGTGCATTTGAATAATACATTTGGAAAACAAACTGTTGCTAGTAACACCTAATTGTCGATTTCCTTTATTGGAAAAGAGAGTGCTCAGCTTTGAGGACATTCGGTTAGTGCTCGATAAATGTAGATATTAGCTGGGTTTGTTTCAACTTTTTTATTCATGTGATGTGAAGTGAACGACTGAAAGTGACCGCAAAAGACGTACGAGCTCAAAGCAATTCTTGTAGTACAACTTTACAGTATTTAACGTAATGGACATACAAACAAAATGTTTCAGTTGGAGATAACAGTTTGGATGCAAAGTCCGTAGGCTAACATAGAAATTTTTTTGATGAAACAGAAAAAAGTCACTGGGGGCCACATCTGGAGAATACGGTGGATAAGGAATCGATTCGAAGCACAATTCATTCAATTTTGTCACTATTTCGTCCTTCAACCGTTCCAAGAACGCTAGGTAATAGTTGCTGTTGATTGTTTCCTCCTTTTTAAGATGATCGATGAATATTATACCATGTACATCCAAAAATACTGATACCATAATCTTGCCAGCCGACTGTTGCGTCTTTGCACGCTTTGAAGTTGGTTCACCACGTACATTCCACTCCGATGACGATACTGTTGATTCTGGTGTGAAATGATGAAGCCATATTTCATCCATTATCACATATCGACACATAAATTCGCGTTATGGTGCTTATGGGCTTCAAATTCTGCTTGGAAATATCAATTCGTTGTGAGCTTGCGCTGCACCCACTTTGAACAGAGCTTTCGTATACCCAAATATTCATGCCTGATATGCCCAATATTTTTCTTTGATCTATTTGGAGCCTTAGCTATGTTGACCAACTTCATTTTGCGTTATCTTAAATTATTTTTTCGACTTTTTGGTGTTTATATCAGTAACATCTTCTTTTGGACATACACTGCATGCATCGTCTTCGGTGCTCATTTCACCTCGTTTAAACGCTTCCCAACGGTTGATTTTCCTGATACAAAGTCCGAATAATGTTCATCGAGCCAAGCCTTGACTTCAACAATATTTTTTTCGCCAAAAAGCAATGGTTTATCAACACACGAAATTCCTTTGTATCCATTTTTTTCCAACTAACAAAATTTGCTTCACTTAGAATGTTCTATCTCACAAACTAATAGTTCGACAGCTGTTACATTTGAGGTTAGGGTTAACAAAAATTATATGAATTTAATACGTGTAGTGCCATCTGTGTGCTAGCCTGCCACCTTCTCAGCCCACCTAATAATCTGAAAATTGCAAATTCAAAATGTTATTGGAGAAAACGGACAAATTATATTCTAGTAGTTTTTTTATACTGAGTATAACCAAAAATAAGTTTTCAGGATCTGTTATTGAAAATAATGAAAACATTCATTATAAAGGCCCTTTCTTTTGTACTATGACGATGTAATAATAAATATTCAATAAACCTTTTCGTGTCAACATGGCCACCAGATCGATAAATTGACAATCCTTGGGTATATCACGTTTGAAATTTATAAAGCGTTTCATTTGAAATAACTAACATCATCAGTAACAACAATTTTAAATTACGGTTCTGTCGTTACCTCTTTTGTAAATTGTAGGTGGAATAATACAAATGAACAGTTACATAGCGGAATCAATTTTCAAGGAAGGTTCGGAATAAATGTTTGGTTGGGAATTGTGGGAACAAATATCCGTGGCCCTTTCTTTTACGTTCATTTGAATAGTGAAATGTTTCTTCATTTTCTATTCAATGAATTCAATGGCTACTTAGATGAATTGCCACTGAATATCCGCCATGAAATACAGTACTTTCAAGAGGACGGCGCTTTCCCCCATAATGCAGCAATAGTAAGGGAACATTTAGATTTTTTCGTCTGGGGATACATAAAGGATAAAGTTTTTTCATCACCAAGTATACAGATATCGACCATCACAAATAAAAAATAAGAGATGCATGTATTAGTAGTACACCCAGGGCCGTAACGAAAATAAAAACCAGGGGGGGAGGGAATCCTAATTTTTTCAACTCTACCAGCAAAATTTCCCAACTTTTGAAGAAATGAAAGGCGAGAAATTAGTTACTACTATATTATATGAATTTTCTTACTTAGCTATCCAAAGATTGGCTGAATGATTATGCCCATTAGGGTATGTACAAACAAAAATAAATTTTGGTGAATATAAAAATAATAATGGGAATTATTCTACTTTGGACCAAGGTCCTTGCTCTTCCACCGTATTCACCATATATAGGAATATTCAATACGAATGAAAGAAAACAACACTTAAATAATATTGTGCTTATTGTTTTCTACTATTATTTTT
>NW_019291486.1:0-47995 GCF_000500325.1 Leptinotarsa decemlineata | reverse complement strand
AAAAGTTCATGATAAAATAAATTGTTTCTCTGTTTGATTGTTGTCACTGATGGTGGTGGTTATTTCAAATGAAACGCAATAAAAATATCAAATGTGATATACCCTTGGATTGTGAATTTATCGTATTCAAAAACAAAGTTGATGGTGGCCATGCTGACGCGAAATGTTTTATCAAATAATCATTATTACATCGTCATAGTGCACTTCGAATACAATAATTTTTTTTTTAATTTTTTGATATTCTCCGAAATTACAATTCGTTTCGACGTTTCGTCAGGTATAAAAATACGGCAGACAATATCAAAGGCACTGTGGTAACGGTCGAAGTGATCAACCTTGTTGCGATATACGAAGTGAAAATGGACCTGTTTCAAGTTCAGTTCTCAGTATAAGTAGAAACGCACCGGTACCATTTTCCGTTTGGACATCGTGGCAAGGCAGACCACTTTGACCACTTTGACGCATTGCCATTGATATTGTCTGCCGCAGTAGCAGCCGAAACGTCAGGTATGAAAATCTGCAGAACACGGCTAATGAACCCGTAAACATCGTACAATTTAATAAATGGATGGTTCGAATTCCCACTATTGGCCAAACATTCCTTCAGTATTGAACAAAAGTCATTTTTTGTGGAGGAAATAATATTTTTTATTAACCATTTTGGGGATGTCACCTTTCACAAACAGATCATGTTTTTGCAGACTTTGTTTACCCTTTATGGGGTGATAATCTTGGCAAATCCTTGCTTTCAACTCATGTTCGAATTGAACTTCAGATTACTCCAGAAGAAATAGTCAAAAAAAGTTTGTTTGGCCATTCGGTAGGTCTGTCAATCCACTGATCAGGCAGTAAGTATACATGAATACTATTATTGAACAAAATCTATTTTCGTGAATAAATTCTTGAATAGATATTGAATTTATTACTTACTGTAAAACATGAAATTCGATGACAATTGCGCCCGTATAGATATTCATGAGTTTATTGTTCAATAAATTGATTGATGTAATACTGCTTTTAGTCATCAACATTGTCATTACTCAAGAAAATCTAAAACACTGAATTAAAAAACTCGTATCAAATATTAAACAAATATTCAAACCCTGGTTAATCGATTATTTCCGTAGTTGTCTGTAATTTTCAATCTTAATTTTTGAAGTTTCACTCAGTTCACCGATAATTTAAAAAATGAGGTATACCTAATCATGTGGTATATTATCGAATCGATTTCAGGAAAATAGACATTCTCTGTTTCGAATTCAAACAATGCAAGGTCGACAGTTCTTCCGTAAAGTTGTGAAACCGATTGAAACCATCCATCCGTGCGAAACATTGTGTTCGATAGACAATGTCATACAGGTTTCGGTTTTTGTAGATCAATTATCGAAGGTCATTATGAAGAAAGTGGACAATTTATTATTACTTGAAAAAACAAAATTCATTAAACAGTTTGTAATCTCTTGACAATGCAGATTTTTTCGACAGACTGAGAAACTGGCTGATACCTACTTGATGAAAAATCCACTTGGATGTATTCAAATTACACTTCTTCGTGAAATTTTCACTTGACAGTTACAAAACCATGACGTGTGTCTCACTATACAGCAGTTTCTTCAGGAGTGTTAATACTAACTAATAATTCCTACTTGGCACTTTAATACACAATACAGTGCGGCACATTTAATATGAAGGTATTCCTGTTCTTTAGTAATTTTTGAAAGCGAAGATTTGATTTTTGGTACAGACCTTCATGGGCCGCATTTTTCGCAATACTGGACCCGAGTGTCAGCCTCAAAAACACAGCCCACTACTATCCCGCGAAAAAGGCAAATTGTCAATATTTTATTTTGCGTTAGAGATACTGAAATAAGTTATTTGAAAAAATTTCTTTGAATCTATTTGACCACACATACTGAATTTCAATCCAGAATTCGGAATTTGATTTTTTTGTAATTATTATATTCAAGTCCGATTTCTTATGATTGGTTTCGAATAAAAACCTACAGAAATAGTCAAAATCAATGAAATAGATGTATTCATAATGAATATTAGATNACCATGTTCAAATTCAATTATCATATTCTCTCCACAGTTAAAGTTGAAGTACACTCCAGCAGCAGTGGAGCAGGGTCAGACGAGAACCTTTCATCATCAGACATATCCGAACGTTCGGGAGATCACGAGCACGACTACGAAGACATCTACCTAATTCGTGAAGAGAACGGCAAGGAAAACGTAGATAAAAACAACAATCGGTCGAGATCCCGAGATTCTGGTTCGCACAGCAGATCTGGTTCGGTGAGTTCTTCGAACTCTGGATGCCACGTGGTGGTGAAATCGACTTCGAATAACGAGATCAATAACAGCAGCAATCAAGATAATATCAGCACCAAGTCCAACGACTTCTTGCCGAAGACTCAGATTAAGTACGACAACGTGGAGAGAAAACAGAGCAAACAAGAACATTATGACGTAAGTACAAATGTCCCCTCCAGGCACTGGGTTTAGAATTAGTCCTTGGGGTTAAAATTAGTCCTCGAGTTTGAAATTAGTCCTTGGTATCCCTTTTCTGTTGTAATATGTCATAGTGTTATGCGATCCGCGTCCAATGATTTTGGGATACCACGCGAACTTCAAAAGTACCTCTCCTTGCATCCATTCAAGAGGCTTCATGGATGGGGACAACTCATCTCTCCTGGATTTATAGGGAAAAAGTCTTGGAATTGGGAGAAATCCGAGGAATTAATGTACTGGTATCTAGCAACTTTCATATGAAGGACTATACGACTGATGAGGTGGGACCTGATTGAATTGTCATTGAATCAGTGAACCTTCCCCATTATAAACCGTAACCACTAGTAGTTAGAGATGAGGAGAACTATTGCGCAGACAGATAACAGCTCATAATTATTTATATGAACATCACCTAACTTGAGAGAACAGTGACATCAATGTCAAGGGAATTACTTTAGTAACATTACTATACTATAACAAACTATAACTAACTGACATTACTATAGTTGTTAGTACTCATATTTTGAAATTGAATATATTTGATGAGAAAAGTTGTTTTGATAATCGGCACATAAACTTGGAAATTGATTGGTCTCATTTCTCGATCATACCCGGAAGACTAAGAAACATATGGTGTAAACCTGGAAATTTGCTCCGATCGGTTGATTTCAAAATGAGGAATTCAACATATTTAGAGTTGACAGCAGACCGATTACTGGGAGACAATACCCCTACGTATAATAATATTGTCTCACAGTTAGTCAATTACTAAGAGATGAAAAAGAAATGTTTTTAAATGAAATGAAAATAAGACGCCAAACTAGAAACATATTTGAAAGTGCAAGGAATTGTGGTGATTGGGGATGAATACAAAATATTTTTCATTGAATACAATACACCTCTGAGGTTGAAGGTTGAACAATCCCAAGTATGTCCTTTCCCAGACCCTCGACTCCATAAGATTCTGTGAAAAAAACTTCAGGTACCATTAAATATCTAAAAATACAAAATAGTACATAAAAACATAGGAAGTGGCTATAAGAAACCTTCTCTGGCTACAATCCCCCAAATTGGAAATCAAAAATCCAATACCGGAGTTCCGGACAAATTCTGAACTAGAAGTAGAAGTAGGCTTTCAATTCCATACCTCAACCTATCAGATCTGCTCGCCAATTGTCCTTATTAGATCGATATGTTAATTCGGAAGAAACTGAAAACTCCTTTCACTTCACCTCAGTCACCTGTGAGATTGTGCGAAGTTCCCTGAGACGCATCAAGAGCAACGCTTTGGGTTCTGACGGGATATCCCTCAAAATGATTAATCTCATTGACTCTTTTTTGATAAATCACTTCACCTTTCTCATAAACTTTATCATTACCAGTTGCCAATTTCCAAAATGTTGGAAGGATGGATTGGTTATCCCTCTGGCTAAGTGTAACTCACCTACTGTCCTTTCTGACCTAAGACCAATTACAATTCTACCGTATCTCTCTAAAGTAGTGGAATCGATNAATGCACGATTTGGATTTTTGAAAAATTTAACAACTATTTCTGATCAAGAAATTTTGTCTGCCAACCAAAAAAAATTCTGTTTTTCCGTTAACCAGCTGTCGCTCCCCCACGAACGACTACCTTCAGAAGTCTAAACTTGTGCGAGCTAAGGATTAACGAGGTCTTACCTTTCAACGTGTGATTCATAACACGGTTGGACGATAGCAAGTGAAAATCAATTTTTCAGAGTAGGGCTTGAACCACCGACCAATACGGCAGTCAATTCGAGTGAGTGAACAAGGCACCCACGTCGAACCGCCTAGCTACCGCCTGGTATATTATAGCATTCATATTATCGACGTGCTTTATGATATAATTCGAAATGTCATATATATACATATACATACTTAACAAAATGCACAATGGCCACAAGGCTATCTAATGTGCTCGAGCACTTCTCGAAAATATTGAATCGTGGATGATTTGAAGACACCATAATCGAGTGCATCTGTTAGAAATAGTAATCTTGTTAATTCATCTCTTTTTGCCTCTATCTTCTTTGTTCCCACAATTTCAACTTCTGAAGGTTGTGGACGAATACGAGTGAAATCTTGAGTTTAAAATAAAACCCCCTTTTAAATACAAATAACTCAATGTGAACATCTATTGATTTAATGTAGGTTTTTGTGGCCTTCCAGACCATATGACATCAAAATCAAAGTTAAATATACTTTATTGTCTATTTGCAACTTAGTTAAAAATCCAAGAAATTAACAAATACGAAAAATATAACGAAAATTGTGATGAGAAACATGATAATAGCAGCCAGCTAACGAAGTGTTAGAAGTGACAGTTCTACCAGCCGTTGGCATGGCTGGACAGGAGACTCGCATCATGCCACCAATGGAGTCAATTAAAAAGCGCAGGGCACTCCACAGAATTAGGCTCCTGAAGCCACAAAAAGTGGCTTGTTTGGATGCGGAGGTTCATAGTGTTCTAACAGAAGAGGCTGAGGCAAATCAACACCGCCGTGTATAGCGTCGTCCAATCGCTTTCCGAATCGGAAGGACGAAATCCCGGCCTTGCGGTTCGGAAGATTGAACGGCGTGTCGCAAGATGAAGGCTAAGATCACATCGACGAGATAACATGCGTCTCGTATCCAATGTGTGATGCATTACAGGGCAGCCAATAGGCCTTTCACGCCCGCAGTGCGGCAAATAGCCATCAATCTACGACGTATCCATCACACTTTAAGTCAAGGCGTACTGTTGACCACCAAACAGCACTGCCTTGATAGGATACGAATGCTAGTAGCTGCTAAGAAATCACTAGTGAGGCGTGCATCGCTTTCAACAGAGAGCTTCGACAGCCTGAGCTCAATGAACTGCGCAACCCGATAACTCCGGATGACTTTCGAAGAGCCCTTGTGGGTTCCAAAAAATTTGCTGCTCCAGGCCCAGATGGGCTGAACACTTATTGGTGGAAAAAACTACATAGCACCCACCGCCATCTGGCCAGAGTTTTCAACTCATGGCTGGACGGAGAGCAGCCGATTCCGGATTGGCTTGTCGAGGGGCGGACCGTTCTTATCCCCAAAAGCGGAATTAGAGACCGATAACATGCTTGAATTCGTGTTATAAAGTGTTTACAAGCATCTTAAATACACGAATACTCACCGCAGTTGACCGAGTGTTCGAACGGACATATGAGCAGAGAGGGTCGAAGAGAGGAGTCGCTAGATGTAAAGAGAACCTACTCATCGATAGATGTGTAACGCAGGACTCGATACAATACAAGCGTAACCTCTCTATGGTCTGGATCGATAACCGTAAGGCATTTAATACAATTTCGCCTGAGCTCATCTTGCATTTGCTCAGATGCCTTGCGGTACCCGATAAAATAGTAAGATGCATTGAACAATTAATACCACTTTGGCGAAATCGCTTCACCTAAACATCTGATCAAGCAAGAGTCCAAACAGGGTGGGTCACTTTCAGGAGGAGTGTATTTCAGGGTGATTCCCTCAGTCCCCTTCTCTTCTGCATCTCACTATTGCCATTATCCGTTGCGCCCCCGGAAACCGGAGGCACAAGGTCACCCATTTGTTTTATATGGATGATCCTAAACTTTATGCCTCTGGAGAGAAGGATCTCCATCAGTCCTTGAGGGTGGTGGAAGAGTACACGCATGCTATCGGTATGAAATTCGGGATAGACAAATGTGCAATGGTTCATCTCAAAAGAGGACGATGCGGGGACTACGGAGAGGANAATATAATAAAATAGAATAAACAAAAATATACCAGAAAATTAAAAATTCTTCATGAAATACTGAGATACAGTGTCAACAATATATTCTAGGGAATTGATATCACACAAATGTGAAATTGAAATTATTGCAAATGCTAAAGATAGGTGACTTAAAGTACAAATTGGTTCTGACCGGTCGGCTGAAAAAAGTTTTTTTACTTCTAGTTCTGAAATGGGGCACAGAAATTTATAAGAGATAACACCTCCATTGTATCCATATTGTTGTGCAGTAATTCATGCAGAAAAATTGATCCAGACAGTTTTCTGCGCAATTCAAGACTTTCAATATTGAATGTTATGGTAAGACATTCATATGGAATACCTCCATCAGGATAGATACCATAAGATTTGAAGTAAATGAACTTTAGGAAACGACGTTGAACTTTTTCAATTAATGTATTATAGCAATTGTAGAATGGAGACCATAGAACAGAGCCACATTCTAATTTTGACCTTACGTAGGCTACATAAAGAGTGAATAGGGCAGATATGTTTGAAATAGATCTGCAATTGCGAACTATAAAGCCATAAACTCTCAATGCTTCACTTACTTTCGATCTAATGTGGTTGGAGAGAGACAAATTTTAATCAAAATATACATCAAGATAATTGAGTTACTTCGTGACAGTGAAATGGTATCTACTCGATAATTGTATTCGATGACTGACATTTTCCTACTATAAGACACTACTTTACATTTGAATGCTTTGAGATATAGTTTTTTAACTTCACACCAAGTTTGTATATTTTCTAACAGTCATTGCAATGTATTACAATCTTCGATAGTTTCGACAGGTCGATATATTTTTAAATCATCTGCAAAAAATAACTTATTACAATCGACATAATTACCGAGGTCATTAATTAATAATGAAAACAGAAGTGGTGCGAGATTCGACCTCTGAGGTACTTCAGATGAAGGATTGTAATAAAAAGAATCATAGGCGTTATAAGATACAAACTCTTTGCGTTGAAGTAAGTAGGATTTATTGAAAAGTACTGCTGAATTATAAAAACCAAATTGGTGGAGTTTTTGTAGAAGGATCATGTGATCAGGTCGATCAAATGATTTAGCAATATCAGTATATATCACATCAACTTGACCGCGGCAAGTATTAGCACAAACTTCTACAGATCTGGTCATCGGAACTGTCGGGAAACAACAAAGTTGCTGCAACAAATATGATAGCCGTTCCAATCTTACTCAACTCGTTTGGAGTAGCGAAGTGGAGTCGGGAGGAGCTGTATCAACTCGACGTAAAGACTCGGAAAATGATGCATCTCTATAGGAGTTTGCATCACAAATCGTCTGTTCCACAGTTGTACTTCCCCCGACAACAGGGAGGCCGTGGACTTTTGAGTTTGGAGTGTCTACATGACAGAATGGTACTGAATACATCCTGTAAAGTCGTCAGGAGTTCGGATCCCTTTCTCTCCATGATCCGTGACCATGAGAGAACAGGAATTGGAGCATTTCTCTTTGAGGCAGCTGCCCGAGCAGCTGATGAACTCGGTATAGTTTTCGGCACTGAACGAGGTGACCAAAACTCTGTCACCGAGTTGGAACCCGTTCAGCAAAAAGCTCAGATAAAAGCCGCAGAGATCACCTTACTTCTGTGAAAACAAAAGGATGAGCCAATGCATGGGGTCTTCTTCAATAACATTGGAGACCTTNTCACATCATCACAATTCCGAAGGAAAGACCAGTTCGTGGAAAGTAGCGCATTATATAATGCAGAATAATTGGCTCGTTTGAAATTCTAATTTTTTTGGTTTTGGTTATCATTTGAGTTGAAAGTAGTTTCGCTAAAAACATTATTAAAATCAATAATTAGAGCTGGATGATGAGGCAAATCTTCAGGAACTTCTGGAACTCTCTCCCTTGTCACCTCACATTTCATATTGGAAATGAGCAGGTCCTATTCTAGTCATTCAAGATAGGCAAAAATGCTTCTCCGAACTATAAGGGATCTATCTGCTAGCAAATTCGTTACTCCCCTTCCAAGCTAAACACTTTTATGAAATTTTTGTCATTTCTGTAGGAACCAAAATCGCCACCACCAGCCGTTAACACCGAGGAAGACCCAGAAAAGACCAAACTAGGTCCCCGCCATTCGCTACCTCCCAAAACTAACACAGTTACCAGCAACTCGAAAATCCTGAAGAGAGTGACTTCGGTCCCAGCTGATTGTTCTCCACCACCCCCTCCGCCGCCACCGCTGCTCAAAAGCTTGATTCAAGGGATCGATGATGAGCCCCGAGGTGCCGAAATCGTCGAAGTTGTCGAAGAGCCCACGCTGAGGCCTTCGGACATCCTTAAGGGAATGTGCAGAAGTATGTCTGCTCTGTGTAAGTACCTTCTGTTTATTATCTTTAGTGGTTGGAAGTGATCAACCAAATAGTATAAATAATTGATGTATTTAACACTTCATAGTCAGATTTTTAATGAACAGATTCTAAGCTCAACGCGTGTCTACAATAACTTCTTCACTATAAAACAGCTATACTTTTTCAAATTAAGTTCGAGACGTTCATCCCATCAAACAGCCGTACATAGTGGAATCCTCATCTCACCGTGTAGGGAGTAGAGATATTGAAAAGTGAATGAGAAGCTGGATAAAAAAAGAGAAGCTGGAATAGTTGGGTTTCAAATAAACACGAAAAAACAGAGTAGAAAGTAGAATCAATATTCATAATACAGTAAATCATGTGAGTAGAAAAATAATCAGGAGAAATAGAAACAGGTAGAGCTACTAGAAATAGAAACAAGAAAGGAATAACAGAGTATGAACCGGAAATAATATTTTAACAAAACCATAAAAAATGAAGAATGGAAAACAAGTAGATGAAGAAACCAGCGAGAGCAAATGAGAATAAGAAGAAAAAAAGTGGAGGAAGAGAAAAACTAAGAAGGAAGTAATGAGGGAAAGACAAAAATAGGTAAAAGCATATGTCGGAAACAATATTGTATATGAAATAATAAAATTCGGAAAATAAACACATTATGTACAAGAAAAGAGATAGAAATATGTGAAAACTGCAGACTAATCATGTTTCTAAATTACATATTGGAAATTTTGGCAAATATAATAAATAAATTGAAAATTTGACAGAATAATAGATCAGGTGACAGCTAAAATGGATTCAAACCAGGAAGATCGACGATAAATTCTATACACACCTAACAAAATCATGTGAATATAACAGAGGTTTCCACTTAATATTTATAGACTTCAAATGTGCCTTATTCACCACAGACCAAATAGAATTCTGAAAGCATCGAAGAATTTTCAAACACCGAAGGAACTGAGGAAACTGATAGTGTAGTGGATAAAATAAAAGCAATAGTACTAGAACATGCTACGATAGAACAAATAATAAAGAAAAGGAATATGAATAAAAAACATTCAAATATCGAAATGATTGCATAGAGAGAAAAAACAAAAACCAGTATGATCCTAGCAATTATCGAACTAGAAACTGAAGCAAAGAAATGACGACTGCGTGTAGGTAAGTGATAAAAGAATATAAGGATATACGTGAAAAACAAGAAAACAAAAAGGGTCATTCGAAAAATGGCAACTTCAAATTTGAAAAGTATTTAATATTCAATTATTTTGCAATGTTTATAGGAGAAAATCTGGAACAGAAAGGATTCAGAAAAATATTCTANGGATTCTTGATTCTCGAGATAACTTAGTAAGAGATTGCGAATTTTCCATTAGTCCAACGTGCCCTAGAACTGCAGTTCAAATAGCTTCATCGTTGACAACTCCTGAACGGTAATGCTTTTTATTGTTAACAGATCTAGTTTCCATAAATTTGTTCAATAATTCCGAAACGTATTTGTGTCGTACATTTCTTCTTAATATTCATAGTAATTCCAATTGAACATACGGGCAGCAGCTCTAGCACTATTTTTATTCTGATAGTACAAACTCACTATTTCAATCCGTCCTCGAAGCGTATAAACCATTGCATCTCAAGAATTCACAAAAACAGATACACCAATTGTAACTTTACCTGGTAGGTAATCGTTATTGTAGAATGAGACAAATACAAAATGAAGAGAATATCGAATTCAAACTTAACTAGGCAGAATAATTTTTTTTTGAAGTATACTTCACCAAAACACCTATGAAACACATTATACAGAAGTTTATTCAGGGCAGCTCGTTTTCAACTCAAATAATGTTTAGCTTCCAAACTATAAGCTTCAGACCATAATATATTCTACTGTTGAAATCTGTTCATCATGGAACATCTGATAATGCAAAACAATTGATCTATTTAAAAAAATGATGATATGCTCTGGGGGTGCGATAGGGAAAGTAAGATCAGATGTGAATATGTGAAAATGTGTCTCCCTGTATACTATTGTTGAGGTGTTTTTTTATTTTTCCTGAAAATCATTGTTCCAGAAGTTATTCAGAGTGGCTCGTTTTCAACTCAAATAATTTGTAGCTCCCGAACCATAAGCTTTAGACCATATGTTTCATACTCTGTTGAAATCTGCTCATCATGGAGCATCTGATAATGCGAAACAATATAGGGTGATTCCTTTAAAAAATTGGTGATAGGGAAAATAACATCAAATGTGAATATGTCGAAATGTGTCCCCCTGTATACTATGGTTGACGTGTTTTTTATTTTTCCTGAAAATCTAGTACAAAAAGTTGTTCAGAGTGGCTCGTTTTAAATGGAATGCACTGTATATAAAGCCATTAAAAACAACATTCTTGGAGATTCTGGGATTTCAAATGCTAGTTTGTAACAGTATCCATCAAGATCTAGAATGAAAATTATTCATAAGTATTTCAATATCGAAATCTTTGCATGTATCTCGAGTTCTCTCTTTGAATAAGACTCTTTCAATCTTTATTAATTTTATGGTAAATATCTATTTCGGATTACATATATTTGCACTTAATTTGTAGACTCGGTAATCAATTCTCGAAAATTATGAGAAATGTACTACATTTTCTGGAAAAGTAATTAAATCATATTCCACAATACCGTTTGTAGATCACTAACACATCTAATGATGAGAAGGTTTTTAACATTAATATTCATAGTAATTCCAATTAAAGCTATAAACCGATAACTCAAGAATACCGAAATATTATAACTTTCAGCAGTAAAATTCCAATTATGATCCGACATAAATGCCCCAAATAAAATAGCCAATTAACTATTAATTTTGGCAATATGTAAATAAACATGTTAGATTCACGCAAAGTAGAGCACAGAAGATATAAAATATTTTCTCCGAAAGTGCGAAAGAGCATCTCCAATGGTGGCACAATTTCACTATGAGTAACACTTACCAACCTGAGCAGAAATAATAATTACCGATATGTAAACATAATGCAACGTCTGCTCGAAGAGTTATTATTAATTCGAATAATAAGAGAATTGAATAATGAATCATTCCCACTTTTTGCAGCCGCCCGCCGACTCAACTCCTCTTGCTCGGACTTGACCATCATTAGTCTGGACGCAGAAGAGTCTGATAAACACAGTGGTCCTAATCTGGTGAACAAACAGCGCGTGCTTCCATTTGTACCGCCATCTTTCCCCGGCAGTGCGAACACCAATAACCTCATCAAGCCATCCGAATATCTACGCAGCATTAGTGACAAACGATCATCCATTTGCTCAGTGAGGAGTCTCTCAGAAAGCGAAGACAATTGCCCCAAACTGGAAGAAACAAAGGACTCGGACATTTCAGGACCTCCTCCACCACCCTTGCCCGACTTCGCGGATATAATTTCGGCAGGGAAGCAGGAGCAAACAGCCGAAATGGTGAAGAAGCAGAACCAGCCCTTGTCTGCTATCAGCATCCAGGACTTGAATTCCGTTCAGCTCAGGAGGACGGAGAAAACTCTGGCGTCGAAAACTTTTTCGGCACCCACTAGAAGCATGAGTCTACAGTGTCTTCAGAGCGAGCCATTTTTGGCACAAAAAACGGATTTGATAGCGGAGTTGAAGATGTCGAGGGATATTACCGGGATCAAAAAGATGAAGATAGAGAAAGCGAAAACTGAAGAGAATAAGGAGAAGGAGTTGCTCTCCGAGATTTCTAAACAGTTGTCTACGACCAAGTTTGTTGAAAAGGTGAGTCACAAGTTGAATACTTTACTTTTACTACGACCATACAGGGGGGGGCTGATTGTAATGTATTATTGAATAGGATACGCCACTGTTTTTGGTTTGATATATTTTATATTTTGTTTTTATGCGTTTACAAGAAGATCGAGGAGTTATTTTTTTTGACAAACTGGTCTGAAAGGTCATTATAATATTATTCCAAGTGTGTATCTGTATGAGTAATATTCCTTGATGAATAAACCTTATTCGGGAAATGAATAGTTTTCTTTTTCCTCGAACGTACATATCACTGATGAAAACGAAACAATCTTTTTCAAAGTTTCAATTGATTTCGACGCTTATCCTTCCGTCGAAGGGGTGGAATGAACAAGGTTGAAAATATGTTTAAAAGATACTTATATTGATCTCTGAACTAAACAAATTTGGCATGAGAAGGAATATCCTCAATTGGTTTGTAAATTATAGTGATAGACAACAATATGTTTGCACAGAAAATCAAGAAAGTTCGATGAGGAAAATACATTTTGGGGTACCGCAAGGATCTATTTTATGGTTCATTCCTTTTTCTAATATATAACTCATTAACAAATGTACCTCTGAGAGAGATGAGCTGAATTAATGGCTGATGAGACAATTATACACTCTCTGGAAAGCTTTGAAAAAATTCATGATGGTATGAAAACCGACATGGAAACAATTTCAGGTTGGCTTCAAGAGAATGGATTTACTCAAAATTTTCAAAAATCTGTATATATGAATATTTCTAAAAGATTATTGAACATTTTTAGCAATCCTGTAATCATTGATAACAATTCAATAAGTCATACCAATTCTATTAACAATCTAGGATTATATCATGATGAAAATTCATCGTGGACAAAACATATCGAAAAAAAAGTAGCACCCCTCAGTGATATTCTATTAAAAATCAGAAACTACACAAGTATTTTCCTCTAAAATTTTTGAAAATATTCATTTCAGTCTTATATACTCACAACTGCATTTTCTTATTTTAATTTAAGAAATATTTACAAAAAAATATCATATACATATATAAATTATCGTACTCAGAACCAACAGTGAATATGTATGAACCATAAAATGTATTAGATTTGAAGACACTGTAAAAAAAAATGGTTGTTTCATTCATTCGATAACAAATAAATGAAAAATTTCAAATATAAATTTCATAGAAATCATTAATATTCATAATCATAACATTAGACAAAACAAATTATTATGAGTTAGTAATTTCAAATCTTATTTTGGACATAAATCGATGTATCATGATGGAATTATAATATTTAATGAAATTCCTGAATTCTAACTTCCCTCAAATTCAAAAGTCAATTGAAAAAGTATTCAATGAAATATAACAACGCAGGATTATATGATTTTTCATAAGGCCATCCATATTATATATAGATAATTTCTCATCTGACTGTTTGTTGATATTGATTATTCTAATACTCATGTTTTCTTATTCGATTATACATATATATTTTTAAATTTCCTTTTAGTTTTTAATACCTATTAACAAACTTAATTTTCTCTGCTCATATTAATCACTTATGTTTTCTTGTTCAATATTCACCTATTGATTTTGTTAAATTTATATCTTCAGTTAATTACTATTCATAAACAGTTAATGTTTTTTGGGATGAAAAGGGCGATACATCTGTATTTGAGATTTTGCTCCTCAAATTAAAAAAATGAATTATTCCTCACCTGAGTACCAACTCAGATGAGAAACCTACCCAGATCTTCAGGCCATCAATAGGAGCTGTCAATAACCTGAAAATCTGGGATTTAGTAATCGTAAGCTCAATTATGACACAAGACTTTGAATACTGTGAGTATTGAATAGGACTATTTGTATATGTGAAAGATGACATTCAGAGTATGTTTGTGTAGAAGATAGGATAGCTGAATAATAATTTACATTGTAGCCTATCAATATACCTCCAAAACATTTCAATACAAATCTAACCCCATTTATTTCGTTGAAAGAGGAAAACTATTTCAAATTCAATGTAGTACTTCTATCGGCAAGTCGCCAAGTAGGTAAAGTTATGATATAAAGGATATTTACAAAATACTAAATAAAACATCATTCCCTACATAACTGACAGAGTTTCTAGAATTTGATAAATTCGTTTGATAATTGGTCTGCATATGAAATTAATCTCAGTCAATTATTTCAATTAAAGCGTGAGTCGAATGTATTCATTTATCCAAAGTGGCACAAACATAGTAAATTAACACAATACATCATATATCATAATTTAGCCAAATTATTAAATTTTGATATTTCACATAAATAACACATAAACAGAATATACAACATTAAATTTTCAAATATTTATATGGTGAAAAAGTTGGAAAAATCGTACAATTTTTTTATTATTATTATTGTTGTTTGCATGACACCTCAGCCAAATTATTAAATTTTGGTATTTCACATAAATAACACATAAACAGGCAGAATATACAACATTAAATTTTTAAATATTTGAATGGTGAAAAAGTTTGAAAAATGGTACAATTTTTTTATTATTATTATTGTTGTTTGCATGACACCTCAGCCCAGAAATGTTGCGTTTATGTTCCAATACCGAACAGCCCATTCGAAATGTGTCCTAAATCTCATCAGGTGTACTAGGAGGGGTCATGGGTCTAACATTTTGAAGACTTCTGTTTTACTAATTACGTGATGAGGAACACGATAGAATACTTATTATAAAACAAAGTCTCCTCGCCGTATCTGCCTATCTGTCATTCTGTATGAACACGATAAACGCATACGGCTTTCACCAATAGATGGATTGATTCATAAAAACAAGGTTATCCTGACATAATTGAACAACAACTTTACATATTCTTGAATAGTTCATTGAAATCCATAATTCCCTCTTGGTCAAAATTTTTCAGCTGAATTATGTCTTAAGTTATTTGGAACTATATAGGTTTTATCAGTAAATGGAGTACTGGCCAAAATATGGGACAGTTTTTTATTGGGATTCGATGTTTAAATAACCAAATCCTTGTTGTCAATCATCTTGCACCACCTTTAAATAGGGCTATCAGTTTTTTCATTAGGATATTTATTCAATNCTCTGCTCATATTAATCACTTATGTTTTCTTGTTCAATATTCACCTATTGATTTTGTTAAATTTATATCTTCAGTAAATTACTATTCATAAACAGTTGATGTTTTTTGGGATGAAAAGGGCGATACATCTGTATTTGAGATTTTGCTCCTCAAATTAAAAAAATGAATTATTCCTCACCTGAGTACCAACTCAGATGAGAAACCTACCCAGATCTTCAGGCCATCAATAGGAGCTGTCAATAACCTGAAAATCTGGGATTTAGTAATCGTAAGCTCAATTATGACACAAGACTTTGAATACTGTGAGTATTGAATAGGACTATTTGTATATGTGAAAGATGACATTCAGAGTATGTTTGTGTAGAAGATAGGATAGCTGAATAATAATTTACATTGTAGCCTATCAATATACCTCCAAAAAATTTCAATATAAATCTAACCCCATTTATTTCGTTGAAAGAGGAAAACTATTTCAAATTCAATGTAGTACTTCTATCGGCAATTCGCCAAGTAGGTGAAGTTATAATATAGAGGATATTTACAAAATACTAAATAAAACATCATTCCCTACATAACTGACAGAGTTTCTAGAATTTGATAAATTCGTTTGATAATTGGTCTGCATATGAAATTAATCTCAGTCAATTATTTCAATTAAAGCGTGAGTCGAATGTATTCAGTTATCCAAAGTGGCACAAACATAGTAAATTAACACAATACATCATATATCATAATTTAGCCAAATTATTAAATTTTGGTATTTCACATAAATAACACATAAACAGGCAGAATATACAACATTAAATTTTTAAATATTTGAATGGTGAAAAAGTTTGAAAAATGGTACAATTTTTTTATTATTATTATTGTTGTTTGCATGACACCTCAGCCCAGAAATGTTGCGTTTATGTTCCAATACCGAACAGCCCATTCGAAATGTGTCCTAAATCTCATCAGGTGTACTAGGAGGGGTCATGGGTCTAACATTTTGAAGACTTCTGTTTTACTAATTACGTGATGAGGAAAACAACATCTATGAAATCGATAGAATACTTATTATAAAACAAAGTCTCCTCGCCGTATCTGCCTATCTGTCATTCTGTATGAACACGATAAACGCATACGGCTTTCACCAATAGATGGATTGATTCATAAAAACAAGGTTATCCTGACATAATTGAACAACAACTTTACATATTCTTGAATAGTTCATTGAAATCCATAATTCCCTCTTGGTCAAAATTTTTCAGCTGAATTATGTCTTAAGTTATTTGGAACTATATAGGTACATATTTTTAGGGGGATGTATATAGGAAATATTTTTTGCATTGTGGGGAAATGCTGTATCTGATATATCAAAGTTCAAAAACATGCACTTGCCAGATGTCACAGTTTCATATTTGTTAAATTGAAGTTGATTTCATTCGCATCATCGGCAAGGGCATGTCTTAACTTTTCTCAATGGATATTTTCTAGATAAAATTGATTTTATATACACATTTCTGCAATCCTAACCTTGGTATAACTAACAGATACCTTTTACTCGTTATGAGATTCAAGAAAAGTGTTTCTAGTGTGTCTGATTGCTTGTTCCAAACGATGTTGTTCAACTTCTAGTAATAATTTTTTTTGAAAAAATAAGCTTCAAGCATAGCTTTAATTTTGAAAGTATTTTGTTTTAGTGGAATTGATTTTTTATTTATCAGTAAACGGAGTACTGGCCAAAATATTGGGACAGTTTCTTATTGGGATTCGATGTTTAAATAACCAAATCCTTGTTGTCAATCATCTCGCACTACCTTTAAATAGGGCTATCAGTTTTTTCATTAGGATATTTTAAAGAACTGGAAGAACAGTTATTGCGACAGGCTGAAGAAAAACGTTTACAAGCCATTCCTCATTGGAAAAGGCAACTGCTGATGAAGAAAGAAGAAACAGAGCACAAGATAAGGTGAAATAAATTCCATTTCTGTTCGTGTTCGAATTGATCAGTTACTTTTAGAAAGTGCTACGTTTTTTTCTAACCTCGATATATCAATTGTTGAAGAAATAAATGATAATAATATTCAACTATTTTTCTAGGTCAACTCTCTACACCCCCAAAGTTCATGACGAACCGAAACTACACATACTCAATGATTCTGACGATCAATTGAGACAGAACGAGAAAACAGATCAGAACGACAAAGAAGATATCAATAACAATAACAACTATAACGATGAATGTATGAAATTGGAACAAGAAAGCAACTATAATGATCAATCCGACGAAGAACCTCCAAACATCATACCTTGGAGGGCTCAGCTGAGGAAAACCAATAGCAAATTGAACTTACTAGAATAGTTAATTATTTTATTTTTATTATAGGTATGTCTTATATCTTTGTAACTTCGGATATACTTCATGTGATAGAGAATTAATGGAGAACTCAAAGAAGAATCTGCTAGCTCCAACGAAATTTCTTGCTCCAGTGAAATGAAGAAAACAAGAAAAATTAGCAGAAAAAATCGAAAGGGTTTTTCATCATAACCACACTGCATATGTGCAACTTTACTGGAATGGGTGAAGGTAGTCACGAATAAGTTTTTACAGCAATATAAAAATGTTAGATTCAAGATTCACTCACTCCTTTTACCGATTTGAAAATGATATATCCCAACCTAACAACACTTTTGAATGAGCTTTGAAACTCAAGTGAAAAACTAAATGACTTTCCGTGAAAGATTTCCTAAGATTGTAGTCAGTTTGTCAAATGTCAATACACGGTTTAAAAATCTGTTTAAAATCTGTTGCTCCATTAATCAGCTGTCGCCCTCATACGAACGACAACTCTCAGAAGTTGAGAAACTTGTGCGANCAACTGTGATTACATATTTGATACATTAACTGATGAAAATTTCACCATTAAAATCCATTCGTCAAACTGATTGAAAGTTTTCAAATATCAAACGAGTCTATCCATTATTATCATTTCAATTTGTCAAACACCTCATATTGATGTATATATTTATGAAATTATTTTAGGATTATCAAGATTCTTATATAATTTTCCAGAAATGTATTCAACTCCATTGTTGTTGAATTAGAAAATTATGATCATTTCAGTCAATTATGTGATGCTATACATTGTTCAAATACAAAATATGATCGTATGCATGCATGCATTTCTTGCTCTTTGTAGTCAAAAAAGCTTCTGGGGCATGGGATTTGTACATTTTTCATGATTATATATCGTTTACCAATATCTATGAAATAAAGTATATGAATATAGTAATCTACTTTTATTTCCATTCAGGGCTACTAGAAAATGGCCCCACTGATTTATTAAATATTCCTGTGATTATTTTTATTTTGTAAACCAATGATTGACAGGATAATAGTCGTTCCTGATATTCAATGACGGTTGTATCCAAAAATCTCTCGTACATTTTACGAGCATACCTAGATAATCTTCAATTTGAAAGGTCTTTGAAATACGTACTAGAGTACAGAGGAAAAAAGTAGTTATCCAGAATACTTCACAATTTTTTTATTGGTTCGTTTCGAAATAATCATGTATTATAATTACAAAAATGAAAATGAAAATCAATAATGTCGAATTCATGATATGATATTAGTATACCTTTCTCCGTCAAGAAAATGAGAAAAATAAAAATCAATTTGCAAATATTTCTGAATGTGTTAGCACATGGAATAACTCTGTTAAGATGTCTGTCCTGATAAATTATCCGTGATTCTTCCACATTGCCATTTGCTAATCCATAAATAAAGGGCATTTCAGCGTTACTAAAATTATTCATGATTGAATCACGTGCATGTTGGGGTTGAATGATTGTAATATACTCATAAGAGCTTGTGTAGCTGCACATTTATCATTCACATAATTCATATTGAAATCTTCACCTAAGAAAACATTTGATTACTTCTGAATTTTCTACAAACAAATGCACATCAGAGGAAGGAGACCGATGTAGACAAAGTACATAAAGGTTTAGTTTTTGTAGTTACATATTTTGTAACATTTTCAGGAAGTAGCTTGCTGGCAAATTCTTCATTAGCTAAAATCATAGTGCCGCCATAACCATAACTTTTTTAATATTTGGAAAGGATCGTGTAGTTTTTCATTAAACAAGGTTTTTCATCTACAAGTTCAGTCAAAAGGAAAATATCTGGAAATCTTTTATATTCAAGTTATACAAAAGCTCATTATTCTCTGTATGGAGTATGTCGTATTTGGTGTTGAAATTGTGATTGTTCTCCAAAAGGTTGGCACGCGTAGGTGGAATTGGTCTTCTTTAGTCTTCTTTTATGTTCGAAGATTATTGTTTCAAATTTTTTTGAAGTCCTAACCATATGAACTTTTGGGCATGATACGCATGTTACTTTGCAGATACCTAATCTGTTATCCTTGTCTATGTGTGAAATGTTATTCTTTATATGAATAGCCAAGAAGTCTAATGTGCTACGTTAATATTTTGTTTATTGAGTAGTCTTTTTATTATATCTTACTATACGGGTATACATGGTGTATGGCTTCTTTGAAAAGTTTTCTATCAAGGATGTGATGAATTACATTCAGGTTGTTATTCACTGCAATTTGTTTTAGCAGATTCAATTCCTTGTTGAAATTATCTAAGAACATTGGTATACTAGTGATTATGTTTATCATATTGTGATGAGCTGCTAATTCATGTTACTATGGGTGATCAGAAGGATTGTTTATATTTGTATCTGTATGGGTTGGTTTGGGATAAATTGTGAAATCGTGTTCGTTGGTAATTTTTGTAACTGTAAAAATTAAAATGTTCATCTAATTGGTTTCTATTTCTATTGTGATTTTATTCTTTTCATAAATATAATTAATGTATTGTAATGTAGTGTTTCTGTGAAGCAGGCTATCACATCATCATCATCATACCCATAACAGTAAATACTTTTTGGAGAATGGTACGCTGTTGTATAGTTTTTTTCATAGTTGTCCATGAAAATTTCGGCTAGAAGGGGGCTTTAAGGATTACCTATTATGTGGCCTTCTTTGATGTTATATCATTAGATTCAAAATAATTTTGGTTAAGACATATTGACAATAGTGAAAGAATGTCAGAATGAATTATTAAGTCTTTATGATTTTTGAGAATCATTTCATTTATGAGTTTGTAAGAATCTTGTGAAGGAATGTTTGGAAATAAATTTGTGACATGTAAAGAAACCAATTTAGAGTCAGGTAGCAGATGAACGTTGGATATATTTTTATCAGTCCGTTATAATTTTAGGTACTAAAAATTGTTCAATCATCATTATGGATACTTTTAAACATTCTTGAGAGTGCTTTGAATGGAAGTGCAATCTTATTGACTTTCGAGGATGTTAGCTGTAATAATTTGAATGATATTTTCTCTGAATTGAAAAACCTGAGGTTTATTTTTGGGAAAGATAGTTGTTGACCTACTACTTCTAGAAAACAATTAGTTCCAAAAAAATTACGCTTTACAAAAGTGTGTAGATCATGCAAAGAAGTAACTTTCAGACATAAACTGGAGGAAAAAGCCCTTCTTTTCTTTCGAAGATTACCACATTTTTTGTTTCAACATGGAGAAGTAGAAGGCTAGAAGTAGAAGGCCAAAAATTTGTCTTTCCTGAAAGTATACCCTTTCATTTCATTTTGAGTTTATTATTTCAAACAATAACAACTGTACTTTTCATATTCTTTTGAAATAATCAAAATTGCAAACAATCGATATTGAAGTTTTTGGTTTCAGAAAGTATTTCTGACATTGAGCCTTATTTTTTTCAGTTTATAGAGAGCTCCTATGCCAAACTTACGAACTAGTAACAATTTTGTTACAGACGTTTTGCAGATTTGAATTCATCATTATTCCCTATTTTATATACAATTGAAACTCATAGTTTCATTCATAGATAACATCGAATGATGATTTTATCTGGAATATATAGATTATTTCTATGATGGCTATTCTATAGTTTTGTTATTAGTGTCAGCTCTCGTTTGAAGATGTGTGTATTATTCAGTTTTTGAGTTTTATTTCCTGTTTTCTCAAGAACAAAACACAAGCATTACAGGAAAATCCTTAGGGCACTTTCAGAGCGGTGCCTGTGCCAAAATATGATTCACATTGGATTTGAATAGCTGGAGATTAAATCCAATTGGAAAAACGTTCTAAACGTTCTCAGGAAGTTTATTTCACATAAACGTAGTTCTCCAGATGAAAGAGTTCTTAAACAGTGAAGTTCGAGGGTGTACTGAGTTGAATATCAAAACGATGAGCAGCCACAGTCTGTCGCGTATTTCTGATATGTACCGCTCTTGGTGGAATCAAATGTGTCAAGTCACTTGAATACTTCCCGTGAAATTATCTATAGAAGAGATACAAATCTCCAACCTTTCGTCGATGTTCCAGGCTATCAAGGTTGCACGTGATGTTCGCGTCTCCAATTTGGCGGATGGCTCTTTTCTGAATGGAATCTAGCAACTTCAGGGTATGATTGGGGGCAGAGCTCCATACATGAGAACAATACTCCAAAGAAGGTCTGATCTGAGCTTTATAAAGCATCAAAAGTTGCTCAAGTGTGTACAGTTTTCTGGTTCGGAACAGTGTTCCAAACTTTTGAGAACCAGCCTTTGCAATTCCAGCGACATGATTGTGCCAAAATATATTGGTGTCCATTTTAACCCCCAACAAATTTATCGAAGGAGAAAACCGATGCCTGGATTTTTGTGGCATTGAATTAAACCTAGTTACTTTCACTCCAATTCGAAGTCACGTCTAGATGCTCATTGAGATATGCAACCTCCTGCTGCCGATGAAGATGTGCCTCCGTAGCCAGCGTTGATGGTGAAATTTTTCGAGAGATATCCATCGCCGGCCACTAACAGGGAACGTTCCTTCAGCAAGCTGATAAGCCATACACAAAAATGATCTGACAAGCCATAGAATAGAAGTTTGGCCAGCAAACCCTTATGCCACACACGGTCAACGACCTTAGAAATATCAAGCGCAACAGCTCTTGATTCTCCATGTTTCTCGATTGCGTCATTGCAAATATAGGTGACATACATATGGGAGTTTGAAAGACATTTTCATTGTATTCATTTTATCGTCCATATCAATATGGATTATTTATTTTTATGAGTTGACCACTTTTGTGTAATTATATTTAAGTTTTATTTGTATTGATTTTTCTGTAATGTTTTCAATATTTATTCGAAGTAACGGCGTGAACAATTAACATTACAAATGACATTAATGATAAATAAACAGAGTAGTCAACTCCGAAAAAATACATGAGTTCCAAATGTTGATATGAATAGCTTATAAAGTGGAATATAATTTGAACTTCATAAAAATTCCTATTGGACTGCATTCAATCCATCGAGATGAGGGGTAATATTTTCAATTTTTTTTTGAAAAACCAGGTAGTAAGTCACAAGGTTTTATAGTTCAGACTCCAAACTCAGGAAAACCATTCATTTTATCTATAAGGAATTACAGCCACAATTATTCAAATATTAGATGTGTTATTTATAGTCGGCAGTTCAAGCTCAAGGCTGAACGATCAATTTCCACTTGTTATCGTCCAACCCGTGTTATGAATCACACGTTATAAGGTAAGACCTCGTTAATCTTTAGCTCGCACAAGTTTAGACTTTCGAGGGTTGTCATTCGTAGGGGTGCGACAGCTGGTTAGCAGAAAAACAGATTTTAAAACAGTTTTTTTAAACAGATAGTCACCTTTTCATAATTAGTACTATTGAAGTACAATGCCCCCTCTACTCTCGCTAGTCAAATGTTGTTAAAATATGTAGGTACTGAATTTCAACTTATATTATCTGCATAGTTCTATTTGATTGCTATATATTGTGTTGATGAGTTGAGTTGGTCGGTCATTATATTTAATTCGACTGTCACATTCAATTTTGAAATTTTCAAGTTGAATAAAGTTTTACTTTAACTGTCATTTTTCAATGCGATCCAGAGATTCAAGTATGACATAAAAATGTTTATGGGCCCAGAAACACATTAGTGGAATATCGGTAAATCAAGCTGAAGTAAAACTGTGTCATATGACATCTTGTATCTGTTTGTCACTAGGTGACTAATATTGTTAAAAATGGAGATTCCGGAAGTATTGATCGAAAATTGAAAGAGCTACCAAACTGGCTTGGTACAACAATTCAAATCAAAATGCAGTAGTTTTCAGTACAGTTGAAACTCCAGTCAAACTAGCAGATGAGGATATGAAAAATGTATACCAAACTTTGATGCAGTCTCCAAACAAAATATAATATACCGCTCAGTCTGGTTTCTACTAGTTGCCTTGCGATGAAAGCTACAGAGGAAGGCAGAGAACGAATCCCATTTGGCTTGAACATAAACAATAATAAAATGATCCGTAACCAAGGGGACGTCATACCAAGATAAACAATAAGAATAATATACTTGGTATATGGGTGAAACTGAAACAAAAACCTCATTTAGCATCAAAAGGCGTATTTCAAAGAAAAAAGACGAGTTTCTCAGTAGAATTGCAAAATTATCTTCTACAACTAACATCACCAGAGCTTTTTTGTCATGGGTAAAATTTGTGCTATTATGTATTGGTTTCAGTAAAGAGCAACCTCAAAGTATGATGTCCATCGCAGTATTTTTCTTTACTTTTTGTCATGAACTTGATGAAATGACAGTGACCTCGAAAACTTATCGTGGCTCAATTCAGTTGTGTCGTTTTCCAGCCTCAAGGTATGTACGAGTATTCATATTTTCGAAGTTACACAGTAAACTTGATCTTACAAATGATAAAATATCATAGAGGAAGTTCATATCACTCGTCATGAATCAAATCATTGTTAAACTCTATTTCACCAAGGATAATTTTGTCAGGATGACCTCGAGTTTGGTGAGTAAATATTTGATAATCGTAAAAAGGGGTTCATGTTTTGATCGATTTCGATCTCTATAGATTCAAAAGTATATATCGTGATAAATTATATGAAAACAGTTGAACGAGTTTCCTTGTGAGAAGTTGGTTCGCGGAAGTAAAGTGAAAAATAAGGTAAGTGGTTACTAGTAGGTAATCAAAGTTGAAATATTGAAAACTTTTATATATCGAAATATCTGATTATTTTTTGCTATTTTTACGCGATTCCAAGTTTTCATTCATGCAAAAAATTCTTTTGGGGTCCCTGAAAAGCTTGAATTAGTAGAAGAGGTCATAGTAGGAGTCATAGTACAGCATTAGGTGAAGCAATTGATATACTAGACTAGGGCTGAAGCCTTCAAAAATGGTAAAAAGTGAAAAAAATAATAGGATGGAACCCATCAGAATATGATAAAAATGGAAGGAAAAATCAATTACTAGCGATCTGAGTTCGGTAAGCGGAAGGGGGTGGGTTTTTAAAGGTGAAAAATGGTTTATCTCGAATTCCGGCAAAACTACAAGTTCTATGGAAAAAAGTTGAATAGAAAAGTTATAGGTAATGAAAAATTCTACAACTTTTTTATCTACAAGTTTTTCACATAACCTCAAAATTTATGTGAAAAATTCAAATTAACAAGTTTTTGGTTGCTTATTTTTTTCATATCTCAAATACACTGTAATTTATTTGATGTGAAATATTTATTTTTTAACCTAATTTTGACATAATATCAAAAAAGCTCCCTAATTTTTAATCGAAAATTCTCATGTCAAAATATCAGCTTTTTTCAAAAAGTCGGTATGCTTTTTGTTCGTTGAAATCTCTACTTTCTTGTGGTGTAAAAAATATACATTACTATAGTAAATGTTCTCAGAAAATGCAAAAAATCGAAAATAACTCGAATTCGAAAATTTGTTTTTAATCATTATGTACAATTTTGAGCTGTTTATCAAAATGTACACTTTAANCAACATTTTCATTTAACTTTTTTCCATAGAATTTGTAGTTTTACCGGAAAACGGGGCTAACAATTTTTTGCCCTAAAAAACTCACCTCCTCCCACTTTCCGAACTCAGACCGCCTGTAATTTAATTTTCCTTTCATTTTTAACATATTTCCTTCCTTTTCTAATGGGTTTCATCCCACTTTTATTGTTTTTGGTTAAAACAATTATCGACCCTGGTCTATAAATGCTAAAAATACCGAATGAAGACAATAGAAATAGTTGAATTACATCGAGGTGTACGTATATCTCGATATTATGAATTGTATTAGATTGTGAAGTTTCCATAATCCATTGCAACCTGAATGTTCCTTTGCACATACTCCTCATTTTATCCGTCTGTACTGAAAAGATTCATAATCTCCTCTGAAAATATACCCCTTTCCGATTTGAGCAAGATTCCTATGGCTGGGATTGAATCAAATAAGTGAACTAATATAGTTACGTACTCTCATCGATGACATGAGTGAATTCAACTCATTCGTGACATAAAGTCGTTATTTTATGAATGACTTAAGTGCTTCATCTTGTAATGTTACCCAGATTGGTGCTGGAAAGGTACGAGGGTTGCCTTTTATATTTCGGGATTAGAGAACAAAAACAAATGTTAATAATCGAAAATCACTTTATTGTTTTTCAAAATATTTCTTATGAATATCTATACACTTTTGCATGCGTTTGAACCAATTGTCGAAGCACTTTTGCCACTCTGATTGAGGCATGTCCAAAACATGAATTCTGAATGCAGCAACCGCTTCTTCAGGTGTCGAAAAACGTTGACCTCTCCGTTTGTTTTTCACGTGCGGGAATAAAAAGAAGTCATTCAGTGCCAAGTCAGAACTATACGGCGGATGACTCATCAAATCGATGTTTTGGGTGCTCAAAAATGCAGTTGTTTGAGCCGATGTCTGACAGCTCGCATTGTCGTGGTGAAGAGTGATCCGTCTTCGGCGGTTGGTTTTTCTGATTTCTTGGAAGACAACTGGCAAACAAATGGTTGTGTACCACTCAGAATTGACTATTCCTCATTGTTCTAGTGGTACGGTTGCGACATATCCAGTTTTTACGAAAAAACAGGCGACCATTTACTTGGAAGTGCTTCGTGCGCGAACAACTTTTGATGGATTTGGCTCATCTTGAAACATCCATACAGTCGACGGCTGTTTACTTTCGGGCTCATACGCGTAAATCCACGATTTCATCACCTGCCACGATGTCATAGACGTGTTTTTGAAGCACCGCGATCGTATTTTTTGAGCATTTCCTTCGACCAATCGACACGAGCCTTTTTTTGAGCGACTGACATATTGTGTGGGATCCAACGCAAAAAAAAATTGACAGTCAAATGTTTATGCAATATTGAATGTATGCTGGTCCCACTAATGCCTAAGGTTGTCTCAATCTCACGATAGGTCACATGACGATCTTGCAATATCAGTTCACGCACAGCATCAATGGTTTTCGGAACAACAACTGCTTTTGGACGACCTTCACGAAATTTTTCTTGGAGTGAACTACGACCACGATTGAATTCACCATACCATCGATAAATACTGGTCCCTGATGGAGCTTCATCGCCAAAAAATTGAATTAAGTTCATCCATGCACTGTTGCTGAGTTAATCCACGTCGAAAGTTGTAAAAAATAGTCGCACGAAAATGTTCACGATTTAATTCAATTTTTGGGCCGAGATGAATCTTTCAAGTTACTGTAAACAACACAAATAGCGCGCGTCAAAACTTTCTGAGTACGTATAAGTCCAACACAACAAAAATGTCCAACTTTACGATAGAGCTGTCAGTTGCCAGATTGCAACGCTAGGCTTGCCAAATCCCGAAACATAAAAGGAAAGTGTTTCATTCTGAAACATCGGATATCTGCCATTGAGGATAACAGTGTTCCATGTAATTTTACTCCTTTCATATACTATACTGTGTAGGAATCCTTTGAATGATATCTGATTCAATTTCATAATAAATGTTTGGAATACAAACTAAATAGGAAACAGTATTTTCCGAATAATTTAATTTTCATATAAAAATTATGTTACGTGTACATTTACATGTACAAGTTTACATGAAAGAAGTTGTTTCGAAAGGGCTTTTCATCCCAATTTGTCTGGAAGTTACTTCTTTGCATGGTCTACACATCTTTGTAAAGAGTTTTTTGTATAAACGTTTGTAAATCATTTGACAAATCATGCATAATATTTTAAAAATGAATAATGTAAATATTCTAGGTGTTTTTCGTTGGGAAACTCCTAACAGGTAAGATCTGTTATCTAATTAGCCACAATGTTGATTCAGTGATTATATTAATATTGACGAATAATAATCACTAGAAGGAAATCGTTAGTTTTCTAGTAAATGCATTGAAGCCAAATATTGTTTTGTGAAGAAAAAATTATAATATTATTGATGAAACAATGATGAACTTCTTTACTCATAATACCATGAATACTATTCACTTGTGAACGTTATCACAAATTTTGCTTTTTTATCATTACCTCACTTAAAAATATTGTATCTAGGAAGTTACTATTAGGTATCCGTTTTTCAGAAAACTACCAACCCACGCAGTGGCGTCAACAATAATTCTTGCATTCAACAGATTTGTATTGACGCAGAAGGCAACCAACCCACTTGGTCGTACTAAATCATTATTGATCTGAAAAAACCGAAATCTTAGAAGGTTAAGAAAATGGGTTGGTTATTACAACAACAGTTATTAATTTCAGTTGGTAGGTTTCTGCAGTTTAAAATATTTGACATATAGATACAAGTTATGTGGTTAATACGAATTTAAGCCTACTGTGGGTTGGTAGCATTCTGCTTAACTACGTCCAAATAATCTTCATTTCTGGTGTTATAATCATGCTTGTCACTATGTTTGATGGTGTTTTCCCTGTTTATGAAAGTATATGTGTGTAGCTTCATGAGGTATAAACACGTAACTGTCAAAATATAATTTGTTTGAAGGTGTCTCTGCAGGAAGTCTGGTAGGAAAGATTGTAAATGCGCCGTACGATTCTTTTTTGAAGAATGAAAATCGTTGGATATCCTGAGCTTGTCCCCATATTACTATGCCATACGAAATAGCTGAATAGGCAAATTCATAATACATAGGAAGGATTTACGATCTAGAACATTTTTCAAGGAGCCTATTATATAGAAAGTTTTATTAAGTTTTCTATTTGTTTATCCCAAGAGAGGTGTTGATCAAGGACTGTACCGAGAAATTTTGTGACACGTGATATGTTAATATATTGTCCCCCAAACGATATAACTGGATTTGAAGGTGTTCTATATTTGTTGTGATACTCTACGCAAGGAGTCTTTTTATGATTGATAATTAGTCTATTCTTGAAGCACCAGCTTTTGAATTCCTCAAGAATACTTTGTATTTTTGGTTTCAGTTTATTTTCGGTTATATCTTAAACAAGTTTACATGTGTCGTCGGCATACATCAGAACTTTCCCCCATGATATGTGATCAGGAAAATCAT
Organism: Leptinotarsa decemlineata; assembly: GCF_000500325.1. Taxonomy (NCBI): domain Eukaryota; kingdom Metazoa; phylum Arthropoda; class Insecta; order Coleoptera; family Chrysomelidae; genus Leptinotarsa; species Leptinotarsa decemlineata. Next base: position 19,011 of record NW_019291486.1, on the reverse strand, counting down.
TTATAAAAATAAAAAAAACAAAGGACCAAGGACGCTTCCTTGTGGAGTTCCTATGTCAATGTCAAATTCATCTGAAATGACCTCGTCAATTTTTACTACGAATTTCCTTCGTTCTAGGAAGGATATAAACCAATTGTTAATATTACCTCGAATACCTAGGCTATGCAGTTTCTCTGAAACAAAAGAGCTGTTGACTGTATCAAAGGTTCTATCTAGTAAGGTCGAACATTATTGAAATTATATATTCGTCAACATCCATATTGTCATATATAGACTGACCGCAGTCTATTGTCCCGGGACATGTTAAGTGACCTCTCACTTACCTTATTTGCGACCACCTTCTCGATAATTTTGGAGAAAATACTAAGAAGAGCAATGGCTCTGTAGTTTTCAATACAGCATGGGTCGTCTTTTTCGTAAATCATAATCACCGACGCTAACTTCAAGCTCGAAGGGAATTTCCCTTTGGTGACTGAGGAGTAAATGATATGTGCTTAAGTTGGTGCAATAATAAATATGGATTGTTTAATAACTGAAACTGGAATTTTATCCGGACCGGTAGACTTCTTGTTTTGCGAATTATTTCCGCAAATTCACTCTCAGTGACAGGTTCAAAAAACATGGATTCGCATGTGCTCTGTCCTGCTGTACAGGTCGTTGACAGTTCTGGACCAAAATGATCGAATAGTTTTTCTTCAACTGTTGTTGATAGATGGTGGCCAAAGGGAGAGGCCATATCTAGCGGTTGGGTCAAGGTTATTCCATTATAGATTATTTCATTGATATTTTTCGTTTGTTCGCCTTTGAACGAATTTACTATATTCCACACCGTTTTAGTTTTGTAAAAGGCTTTTTTTTCATCCGCGATCTGTTCTCCAACCTTTTTTTTGAGCTCTTTATATTTATTTTTAATGTGTTCATCTAGTACCCTTTCGCGTAGCCAATCTATGTTACGGAGGTTTTTTCTGTTTTGAGTCAGATTTTCTGAAAATTGAATTTTTTTATTAGTTATTGATTTATTTTCTACTAGGTATATGCGTTTTTTCCACGAATGAATAGTTGNTTATTGTTATTATTATAAGTGAGGAAATACTTTAAAAGTTTTAGTAATGCATGATTTTCATTCCATTTGCAATTCTTTTCACAGTTTTATTTGCCTTCGATTCCTCGCATTGTAAACATGCACTAGCATTTTCAAATTCTAACGTAAGGGTTTCCCTCATTTTAGTCTGTTTAAAGCATGATCCATTGACTTTTTCAGAAGTTTCTTGACGATCAAATTCATTTATACATTTTATTTTGAATTGGGTTCAACAGTTTCAATATAGTTTTTTTTTATCTACTACTCTAGTGACATGTCCAGTCTATATTGTAAATGATTATAATCATCAACATGATTAGCGATATCAGATAGCTTGGGATAAGTTACGAAACAAAAAATGGATTTTGAATACTTAAAATGTAAGATCTCCAGAAAAACGAGTGCTTGGAAAATATTTCTCTTAGTATGCATATGTTTATCCCACTTCAAATTTTAACAAATCATTTGAATTTTGAATGAATCTGATTCTTAACGCTTTCTCAAAAATGTTCAAATTTTATTCAGGCATATTATTTTCAATTCCACCGAATTTACATTTGATCACAGAGTTCATCTGTGGCATTTGTAAAAAATAATTCATCAGGCATTATTTTGCTTAACAATACAAAATTCGACTCCATTACCAATGTTACTTTTCGAACCATTGATATTAATTAGCAGTAACAAACAATCATGATCAGTAACAATGAATTTCACGAAGCAGAATGTTAACAAGAACCAAGTTAAAGCACAGTTTCAATACTCTGGGATACACACAAATTTCATAAAAAACAGTTCAAAACTTATCAATCAATAATTTTACTTTCAGGTGGACATAATCATATGGGACAATGCATGGATCCTGGATTCATCTGCACTAGACCATATGACATTTCAGCCACATACCAATTCCGTTGTTCTAAGGATGCCCAATGTCCAAGATTCCATAAATGTTGCCCCCATAGGTGTTTTGTTCACAATATATGCATGAAGTCTACAATGCAACCCAGGCACACACCCAAAACAACTAAGAAATTGAAAGATCAAAGAGCTGGAACATGCGAGAAATGGCTTTACAATTGTTTCAAACCCTACCACTATTCTTTGACGAGTATATTCAAGTGTGACTACGACGGGCAATGTCCTAAGTCGTTCAAATGCTGTGAGCAAAGTTGCTTCAAACATAAAATTTGCTCCAGGGCAATCATTCACAATGATGGTTATGTTGAAGAATTGAGAATAAAGGAGTTCAAGACCATTGTGACACCTGAAAAAAAACAGACACCAAACAAAAAGTCAACTGAAACTGATGATACGAATGAAATTACTACAGACGAAAATAACAAAAAAGATGTTACTGAATCGACTGTAAAACCTTACGAGGAAACGACTGTTGAAACAACAGAAAACATTGTGAAAGATGTTACTGAATCGACTGTAGAACCTTACGAAGAAACGAGTATTGAAACAACCGAAAACGTGGTGGATTCCACATCGGAAATAACAATAACGGTACATGTACCTTCCGAAAGTCCTACAACATCTGAATCTGATACAGATGAAACAACAGAAACAACCAATGGAAACGCTGAAACAACAACAGAATCTCTAATTGAAGAAACAACCAATGAAGACGCTGAAGAGAATGTAAGCACCACAGATGAGTCGGAATATTCATCAGTGTTAACGACAGGGAAAGAAGACACTACTGATAGTACAACAGAATTATCAACCGAAGAAAACGTGAGCACCACAAATGAATTGGAATACTTGTCAGATATTACAACAGAGGCAAAGGATATAAGACACAGAGGATATAGGACAAATAAAAAGGATGAATTTACAATATCTAAATCTTCCATGGAATGGTCAACGCCAGATCCAAATGCCATAATTCCAGAATACGCCAATTTCTACTACGATTACGATGCCAATAATGAAACCGCTTATGATCAAAAAAAAATTGACAGTCAAATGTTTATGCAATATTGAATGTATGCTGGTCCCACTAATGCCTAAGGTTGTCTCAATCTCACGATAGGTCACATGACGATCTTGCAATATCAGCTCACGCACAGCATCAGTGGTTTTCGGAACAACAACTGATTTTGGACGACCTTCACGAAATTTTTCTTGGTGTGAACTACGACCACGATTGAATTCACCATACCATCGATAAATACTGGTCCCTGATGGAGCTTCATCGCCAAAAAATTGAATTAAGTTCATCCATGCACTGTTGCTGAGTTAATCCACGTCGAAAGTTGTAAAAAATAGTCGCACGAAAATGTTCACGATTTAATTCAATTTTTGGGCCGAGATGAATCTTTCAAGTTACTGTAAACAACACAAATAGCGCGCGTCAAAACTTTCTGAGTACGTATAAGTCCAACACAACAAAAATGTCCAACTTTACGATAGAGCTGTCAGTTGCCAGATTGCAACGCTAGGCTTGCCAAATCCCGAAACATAAAAGGAAAGTGTTTCATTCTGAAACATCGGATATCTGCCATTGAGGATAACAGTGTTCCATGTAATTTTACTCCTTTCATATACTATACTGTGTAGGAATCCTTTGAATGATATCTGATTCAATTTCATAATAAATGTTTGGAATACAAACTAAATAGGAAACAGTATTTTCCGAATAATTTAATTTTCATATAAAAATTATGTTACGTGTACATTTACATGTACAAGTTTACATGAAAGAAGTTGTTTCGAAAGGGCTTTTCATCCCAATTTGTCTGGAAGTTACTTCTTTGCATGGTCTACACATCTTTGTAAAGAGTTTTTTTAATGGATTGCTTTCTCCCTTTTTTAAAAGTTTCCCACATTTTTTTGTATAAAAATGGAGAATTAGAAAGCCGAAACATCTCCTTTCAAAAGACTTATGGTGTTTCTCGAGTTAAACTACTTACTATCAAAACTAGTGCTAGTTAAACTGATCAGTTTTCTGCGAGGTGAACATTTTTTCATAATTTTTCAAGGCACCATATCTATTTAGCTATTTTGCTGATGTAGCGTCCAGGAAGACGTCTTAAGAAAATTCTCAAGTATAGTTAATTTTTTACGATCACATTAGTGGTTCTTTCATTTCATTTCATAAACACTTGAGGTGTTTTCTGGCGTTCGTATTCGAGCGTGTATTCAAAAACGATTTGTGGTGACGTCATTAATGATAAGATTCGCCAGAATGGAGTGATTCAATTTGTGTCAGATGTCAAATTCAATAATAAAAACAAACTTTTTAATTTTCTTTAACCTCAATTAGAATCGGATTTGTGCAAGTACTAGTTCTGCAGCATTATTTTGTATATCCTTACAACTTATTCGATAAAAAAATTTCAGCACTATGTGAACTATAATGATCAAAATGAAGCAGAAACTGACAACTTTTTTGACACCTGAAACGTTTAACGTTTGGTTATTCATTATGAAAGAAGAAAATGTAGCGACTAATGATCTTCTGAACATTTTTGTATTTGAGGAAATACTATTGTTGAATGTCTGACATTCAAATTATATAAAAATTGTTGATATAATTTTGAAAAAGAAAGTAATGGAGTTCAATAATTTTTCATGTTTTCGCCAAACATCTGTATCAAATTTCAATTCTGATTTTTAAAGTTACTTTCAAATGTGATAGTATTGATGATTTTTAACTAGATTGAGAAAATAATGACTGTAGCACGAAATAATTTAAAAACGAAATTTGATTAATTTCCATCGTGTATGTTCAAGACAGTAAAATCACAAATATATGTGGTTGATATATATATTGAGCTACAATAGTTTACTCGAGCTTTTTTTTAGTTAACGCTTGAGGAAGATATTGTATAGCGAAACACTGTCGCAATTTTTGTAAAACCCTTTGTAGTGAAAATCACACAATAAACTGTAATAATTAGTTTCAAAATGGATTTCATCAAGTATTGACCAGTTCTATTCAAAATATTTCTCTATTCAAGTGTGATTTTTAAAATTTTTATCCGTTTCTCTGAAAAACTTTGTGCATTCATAATAAAAACAATGTATTCTTGTAAATAGGAATTACGTGTTAGGAATTACACGTTCAAAGGTAAGACTTCGGTAATCCTCAGCTCGCACAAGTTTCCACTTCTGAGGATTATCGTTCGTAGGGTTACGACACCTGGTTAACGGAAAAACAGATTTTAAACAGATTTCTATTTAAAAAGAAGCCGAAGTTTCTGAGGAGAAATGTTAATAATGCAAATATTAATTTCAGGATACAAGATGCTTCTTCAATCTATTTTACTAGTTGTGGTTTTGCATGGCGTTCACTCATATTATTTCTACAATCATCAAACCCATCACGTTTTGACACTGCCATCGCTTGCGAATGTACCCCGAGGATACAAGTTGGTACCACCACCATTCCAAAGACGGTCCATGTGGCAAGGTAATGTTTGGTCAAAATATGAAGTTTGTCATGGTAAAAAAATATAATTGCAAATCATTTATGTATAGTGAGTGAGGACAGTACTACGAGGTGATTTTAATTTTTNTTTTATAAAATGAATTTTTACATTTACGTATCCATAAATAATCTTTATTTCTGGTGTTATAATCATGCTTGTCACTATGTTTGATGGTGTTTTCCCTATTTATGGAAGTAAATATGAGTAGCTTCATGAGGTATATACACGTAACTGTCAAAATATATTTTTTTTTGAAGGTGTCTCTGCAGGAAGTCTGGTAGGAAAGATTGTAAATGCGCCGTACGATTCTTTTTTGAAGAATGAAAATTAGTTGGATATCCTGAGCTTGTCCCCATATTACTATGCCGTACGAAATAGCTGAATAGGCAAATTCGTAATACACAGGAGGGATTTACGATCTAGAACATTTTCCAAGGAGCCCATTATATAGAAAATTTTATTGAGTTTACCACAAACATTGTCTATTTGTTTATCCCAAGAGAGGTGTTGATCAAGGACTGTACCCAGAAATATTGGGACACGTGATATGTTAATATATTGCCCACCAAACGATAAAACTGGATTTGAAGGTGTTCTATATTTGTTGTGATACTTTACGCAAGCAGTCTTTTTATGATTGATGATTAGTCTATTCTTGAAGCACCAGATTTTGAATTCCTCAAGAATAATTTGTATTTTTTGTTCCAGTTTATTTTCGGATATACCTGAAACAAGTATACATAAGTGTCGTAGGCATACATCAAAACTTTCCCCCGTGATATGTGATCAGGAAAATCATTTATAAAAATAAAAAAAAGCAGAGGACCAAGGACGCTTCCTTGTGGAGTTCCTATGTCAATGTCAGATTCATCTGAAATGACCTCGTCAATTTTTACTACGAATTTCCTTCGTTCTAGGAAGGATGTAAACCAATTGTTAATATTACCTCGAATACCTAGGCTGTGCAGTTTCTCTGAAACAAAAGAGCTGCTGACTGTATCAAAGGTTCTATCTAGTAAGGTCGAACATTATTGAAATTATATATTCGTCAACATCCTTATTGTCATATATAGACTGACCGCAGTCTATTGTCCCGGTTTCTGTTGAGTAACCTCTCACTCACCTTATTTGCGACCACCTTCTCGATAATTTTGGAGAAAATACTAAGAAGAGCAATGGCTCAGTAGTTTTCAATACAGCATGGGTCGCCTTTTTCGTAAATCATAATCACAGAGGCTAACTTCAAGCTCGAAGGGAATTTCCCTTGGGTGATTGAGGAGTTAATGATATGTACTAAAGTTGGTGCAATAATAAATACGGGTTGTTTAATAACTGAAACTGGAATTTTATCCGGACCGGTAGACTTCTTGTTTTGTGAATGATGAATTATTTCCGCAACTTCACTCTCAGTGACAGGTTCAAAAAATACGGATTCGCATGTGCTCTGTCCTGCTGTACAGGTCGTTGACAGTTCTGGACCAAAAAGATCGAATAGTTTTTCTTCAACGGTTGGGTCAACGTTTTTCTATTATAGATTATTTCATTGATATTTTTCGTTTGTTTGCCTTTGAACGAATTTACTATATTCCACACCGATTTAGTTTTGTAAAAGGCTTTCTTTTCATCCGCGATCTGTTCTCCAACCTTTTTTTGTTGAGCTCTTTATATTTATTTTTAATGTGTTCATCTAGTACCCTTTCGCGTAGCCAATCTATGTTACGGAGGTTTTTTCTGTTTTGAGTCAGATTTCAATGTTGAGGTCACCACAAGAAAGCACATACCTGAAATTTTGTATTGTTGCTGAGAGAGCTTCTGAAAGTTGACAGAAGAATATATTCAAGTCATTCGTATTGTTTGATGAAGGTCTATATTTATGACGCAGTATTCTTTATGGAACGATATAGCAGAAACTTCTATTAACAATTTAACTGAATATTTGTTAATGGAGCTTACAGATTTACAAAATGATGCGATATCGTTCCTACCGAAAATTGCGACTCCACCATGTATATGATCACTACGACTGAAGTAACTTATCAGTTTGAAATTATTGATTGAAATATTCTCAATATTTAGTTTCCCAAGCCAATGTTCACCGTATAGTAAAAATGTGAAGTCATGATCGTTCAGAAAACATTCAATTAAGTCGAGTTTATTTGAAATGCACTGTATGTTAATGCTAAAAACACTGAATGAAGATGGAATATCCATTTGGTCACCTGGAAATGGGTTGTGGCCTAAGATGGTATCTGTTGAGCCGAGTTGGCTTCCGCACCCAAGTTTTTTGGAAATGTGAAACGTCGTATTGCACATTCGTTAGGCCATATTTCAGTATTGTAGACATATTGTACTTTCGATATTGGAAAAGACACTTTGAATGATGACGTTGAATTATCTTTTTATGTTAGCTTCTCAATGTGAACTTGATGGCAGGGGCAGTTTTTTCAAGAAAATTGCTGAGAGATTTCGCTTTTTCTTCTGATGACATCCTGTATACATGAAGATAACCTAATTTTGGTACCGTTTCAATTACTCCCCAACTGTTTTATCCTATGACAATGTTTTGCTTTCGTTTCTAGCTGTTTTGATAGGTCGTCTAACCTCTATTGTTTTCTGTTGCCTTTGACGGGTGTGAAGAGTTTTGTTGGTTTTCTACATTTGTATTGATTTTGTTAGTAGAATTCTCCGATGTTGACACAGACTCAGATATTTTGAGAACTTTGGAATATGAATTGCTGGTAGATGGAACTTGTGGGTCAACAACAGTATTCTTTTTTGGGTTGATGTTGTAGTTTAGTTTAGTTTCTGTATCACTGTTAAATGTCGACTGCATATTTTCGGGAGATTGTTTACATTGTAATAAATTAATAATAATTTCTTGATCGCGGATTTCTTTTTCGAGATGTTCAACAAGTTGTCTTAGTTTCAGCTGTTCAGCATGTACTGTGAGTTGGAAAAATATTTAGAAGGTTTCCACAGAAGGTCCAGAAGGAATTGTTCAATGACGTCAACGGCTATACGGATTTGCTCAAAAACGTCATAACTGGTGGAGAATGGTTATGACATCGAAACCAAAGTCCAATCGTCCCGATGGAAGTGCCCAGGAGAGCAAAGACCAAAAAGCACGCCGTCCTTTATCAAATATCAAGGTTTTGCTCACTATTTTCTTTGGTTATCGTGGTGTAGTTCATTAGGAGTGCCTGCTATATTATCCTATTGTCAGTAAAGAACATTATCTTAAAGGATGTGATGAGCAATATGAAGAAAACTTCCGGTATTGTGAACAATTCATGGCTTTTCTATCACTGTAATGCACCTGCTCACCTGTCATTGTTGTTCGTGATTCTTTGGCCAAAATCAACACCGTAATCATGCTCCAGCGACCGTAATCATGCTCATCAGATTTGGCGTCTTGCGGCTTTTTCCTGTTCCCAAGATTGAAGAGACCTATGAAAAGGCGGCATTTTGCGACGATTGAGGAGATAAAAACAGAATCGCTGAGAGAGCCCAAGGACATACCAAAAACGGCATATGAGAACTGCTTTGGGGATTGGAAATTTAAGTGGGACTTCTTTGAAGAGGACAACATAGAAGTATAAATATTTTTTCGAGAAAAATGAAAATTCACCCCATTTTAATGGTACAGCTTTTCGATCTTACCACGGAAATGAAATACTAAATTCTGTCTCATGCCTAATGGATACTCACAATCTTCAGTCATATAACAATATTCTAAATGTAAACAATAAAACGCGGGATCCAGTTTTGACTAAATCTGAAGTAAAGGTTTCCAAGGAGTTTTCACCTTTAGTAGGGAAAGATAATCATCATCCTCCTCTCTTGATAGAATTTGAATTGAAGAAAAACAAAACCTATGGAAGGGTATTGATCAAGTTAGAAAATGAGTATAATTTTAAAAAGGCTGATTTCAGACTACTATATGAACTCCTAAGAGATTACGATTGGTCAATACTTGGTCAATTATATGCAATATGCAAGTAGTATATGGGAATAAAAAAAAATCAAAGCAGACTCTAGAAACAATACAAAATAAATTTCTAAAATATTTGTATTTTAAAAAACACGGACATTCGCCAGGTTTCATATCGTATGGACCGATCAGAGATGAATTTCACATAGAATTACTGGGAAACAGAAGAGTATACTTTTCTTAGGAAAAATTCCGAATGGCCATGTAGATAGCTTTTTTCTCACCAGTCAAATCTGTTTTTATGTTCCGATGCCAGGTATTCGTCCGCGACGAACTACTTTTCATGTCAATCAACATAAATCCCCTATTGACAGAATTTGCTCAACGTATAATAAATGCGCAAATATCATTAGGTTTGGTATTTTCGAGGTATCATAGTCAAAACTCAAATGTAATCTAATAAGAGAGGTTATCAATTCCTGATTCTGCTGACGAGTGTGAACGTACCCCTATAGTTCACTAGTTCACTACTGCGCTTATATCCGCTCACTTGGTTTCTCTTTTAGTCTTTTTGTTGTTTCAAAACTGTATTTGTAGATGATAAGAAACATATACCTAGGCTCCGCCTGTTTGTTTCTAAATAAATAAATAAATATTTGATTAAAAAGGACCAAAAGATCTATATCTTAACCCACAACAATTTCAGTTTCATTAGTATCTCTGGCAATTTCTATCTCTAGTATTTTTGTATAGTTTTGAACTTTTTGAAAAAAGCTGATATTTTGATGTGAGAATTTTCGATTGCTATTTTGATATAAGGTCAAAATAAGGTGAAAAAAATGAATAATTCAAATCAAATAAACTACAGTGTATTTGGGACATAAACAACTCGGTTTTTTGAATTTTTCATATAAATTTTGAGATTATGTGAAAAAATTGTGAATACAAAAGTTGTAGATCGTTTCATTACCTACAACTTTGTCATTTAATTTTTTTCCATAGGTCTCGCAGTTTGGCCGGAAATCGAGATAAACCATTTTTTATCCTTCCTGAACTTTCATTTTTACCATATTCACCTCTTTTTCTAATGGGTTTTCATCCTACTATTATTTTTTTCACTTTTTACTATTTTTGAAAGCTTCAGCCCTGGTCTAATATGGTTTGACGAGAATATAATTTCGATTTAGAACATTCCAATGACATTTCGCAGTTCAATCTTTCTCTTGAAGATGATCACTTGGTGATTGAAACACGTGTCAATGTGGCAAAAATAACGGTTTGGTGTTGGGATAAAACTCCAACTCCTCAATTGATTTGAATGAAGTTCAAAAAAGTTTTCTCTCCCTTTACCTATATAAAAATATTTATCCTAAATGTGGAAGACGAACTGTTTCCATTCTACCCATCAGTCCAGAAGCATGGTATAAATTAATTGTATTCATCAGTTTGGAAAAGTACGAGTTGCAATTCAATAGCTAGGAAAGAAACAGAATCTTCAATAATGTCGGAATGGAACTGAACCAAGAACTCATCTAACAAATTAATGTTAGGAGGCAGAATGAATCATAATAAAATGTAGCCAATGGGGAATTGGACGCATTCATGGATGAAATAAAATCTTCCAGCCGAATAGATGCGGGAAAATTTCTTGAGTTCATTAGGGTATGAAACCAATATTCTAGGAATAGATGGAACAGGGCTTAAATTGCGACATTCATGAGAACCAGTTCATTCAAATATTGTTTACAATGTGAACAATTGTTCGTATTCTTTAATATTTTCCATAAGCTATCTATAAGTTTGAATGGGATTGGTATTGAAAAATTGATGTGAAAACCAATAATGGAAGGATGATGTATATAATGTCACAAAAACTAGAAACATGTTCTGTACAATAAAATGTTATTAAGTGTAGCTGATACATATGATAAAAGAATAGTCTGACCAGATAAAATGCAAATGTTGAAACTTTTAGGGTAAACAATAAACGAAAAATGTGTACTCCAAATTTTCGATAGTTTTAACATCGTTGTGAAGAACTACAAAAATATTTTTGAGGTTATTTTTTTGAGATTAATGAGGTATGACTACACTGGGTAGTTTGCATTTCTGATTGTTCATTTCATAAAAAACATAATATTCTTCTCAAATCATTCAAAGATAATTCTTGTGCTGAAATTTTACTGATTTCGAAAAAAGTGAAGATGATTATGGAAGAATTCTCATTCGTTTTTTTGTTTTTGATAAATAGTGTCTCATATATCTATATGAGAATGAAGTAATTCAGAGTTATCGACAATTTGTGAACAACCGACATTACTGTCTAAAAACAAATCTAATGCAAAGTTCGTATAGGTATAGTATTTTCAGAGACTTACCGATCTGGCTTTTTGCTAGAAGTTGTGAATGCAGCAGGATGCCAATCATCTGAGTAGGTATTACCCATATCAACTCAATCGAGAGATTAATAATATCGTTTATTATGCATAAAAGTACAGTTATACATAAAAGGAAAAGGGTTAGCCAAAGGCTATCTTCCACCCGTCCCAAAAATTATACAGTGAGTATAAGAAAATAATTATAAACATACTTATTTACTATCATAACAATTCATCCAGTATCATACCAATAATAGAGAAGAGAAAAAAATTATACATCAAATAGTTGCTAATAACTCTTAATATTCTTAACATTATTTTGGTCAATTTGACAATTTCATTGCACTACCATACATTGAATTTGAAAATTTTAAAATAGAACTGGGCAGTAAGCATCTGTGATTTTATTTCTTTTTTAAATTGATGAATAGTATGATTTGAAAGGGGTGAAATTTCATTCAGATAAGAAGGGGCTATATAAGAGGAACATCCTTGAAATTTGGAAGTACGGTGCCTAGGTATGTTGAATGAGTTAATTCTCAAATTAACCATATGTATGTTAGAATGCCTGCTTAATAAACTATATAAATTACTAGGTGTTTTAGTTTGAAGCAACTTAAACAAAAACATTTTTATCAAATATTGGAATCTGTACCTCACATTCAGCTCCTTCATTTTTAACAAAAATGGGGTGACATGTTCACCATATGGTATACAGCATACGAATCGCGTGCAAGCATTTTGTATACGTTGTAACTTCTGTTTGTTATATTGCGGCAAAAAATTGTAATACACCGAACAACAATACTCGATATGGGGGTTAATGAGAGTTTTAACTCTGAGTTTCATTTCTTCTGATAACTGATATTTGAATTTATATAGCGATTTGAGTTTGAAGAACGATACTTTGAAAATGTTTGTCACATGTTCATGGAAAGACAAAGAGCTATCTATGGTTACGCTAAGATTTTTAGCACTGTCTACCCAGTCAATGTCTGCGTTATCGAGAGTGAGTCTAAAGTTACACTGAGTTTCTACTATTTGTCTTTGAGACCCTATGCATGAGGCCAAAGTTTCATTTGGATTGATATTCAGTCCATGATTCTCCGAGTATAGGAATGTTTTGTGCAAATCTGTGTTTATATTGGCCACGCAACTTTCTGTATCGGTGTTATGAGAAAACAAATATAACTGTATATCATCTGCGTATAGATGAACTTGATAATGTGATAAGAAAGTGGAGTAATCAAAAATAAACACTGAAAACATCAAGGGTCCTAAAATACTTCCCTACGGTACACCTGAGATTGTTTCTTTTAGGGATGACCATGAGTAATCATCCAGTTTGTCCCTCTGTGATCGGTCTGTGAGATAGCTGGTCATCCATTCAAGAGAAATATCATCAAATCCTATGAACTTGAGCTTGCTGATGAGTAAATCAAAATTAACTAAATCGAAAGCTTTACCTTGATCAATCAGTACTAAAATGGTGACTTTTAATTCATTATTATTGTAGAATGAAAGAGTGTCATTATTTACTTTCGAATGTCCAGCCACGTTTAAAAAATAGTTATTGTTTTCTTCAGGTCTACGTAGTTCAATTGGCAAGCTATAGGTTAGCGAGGATGACACCCCAGTCTGCAAGATTTCTCCATGTCATTTTTGAATTGTTTTCATTTTTGTTCAAAACAAATTGTATATATGCTGTTTTTTCACGTTTTACTGCGTCATTGACGTAGTTGCATAAAGTTACATAGTACTGTCTAGCGGCTGCTGTCTTTTCTTCAAGATATTTGGCATGAGCTCTATCACGGGTTTTCATCATCAATTTGATATTATAAGTTATATACCGGGATGCTTTATGTTTTCTGTTTACAGTTCAAATTGGAGCATGTTTGTCAAATAGACATAATTATGCATTCGTTGAGAAAATGTACTTCTTGCAAAGTCACAATATCACCCCATGGTAAGTTAGCAGCATCTTGAGAAAAAAGTTCATGATTGAAATTCTTGAAATTTCTAAAAAAATCAAGTTATCTTAAGTATCTTCGCCTTCGAAATCAATATCGCAAAATACCATCAGATGATCAGTTAGACCATTCATATCAAGTGTATTAGAATTTCTTACCATTACTTTCTTACTAATGCAAATGACATCAATCAGAGATTCAGAAGTTGTTGTTATCCGAGTAGAATTTTCTACAATTTGATTCATATCAAAACAAGAAAGTAGGGCAGTGAATAGTTGAGTGTCGCGGGAGTCACAGTTTAACAAATTAATATCAATATAACCAACTAACACCACAGTAGATGTTTCTAAATACACTCGTTCCAGTACATCACCTAACTCCTGCATACAGTCCTCTACATTTGTTCCTGGTGGGCGATAAACAACTCCACAGGCTCCTTTTTGTTTGTTTATAGTGACTATAATCCATAGCTGCTCTAGACCATTTGGCGAAATTGAAGAGTAATATAATTTGTATTTATACAGCGATTTGATGAAAAAACATACTCTATCACCTCTACCATCTTGGTCCATACGTATCAAGTTGATGTTAGGTTTAGTAACAAATTTATCTGGATATTCTGGAGCGAGCCATGTTTCCGTGACTCCACTTATTGAAATTTTGTTATTATTGATACAGTCTTTGATGTCAACAAAACAATTATTCAAAGAACGAATATTCACGTGACTGAATCTTATATTGAGTTTTTTTATTTACTGATAGAAGGAACGCCATTAACATATTTAATATATATGTTATCCTCGCCATTTTGTTCCTTGATTTCTTCCTGCAAACCTTTCACTAGTACAGTGAGATCTTTGATCGCCCGAGTTAATTCGCGGCAATTGGCATACTCTCTACCCGGTGCGATAACATTTGTAGTGAAAAAGTTTTGAACAAAAACTACACTGCAGGCCTGCCACTCTATCATTTGTAGTTTTTGTACATTCGTCACATTTCGCTGACATATGAATTGAATTTTATATTTTTCACTCAAAATCGAAATACAACAATGAAAATAAGTGGTGTTATGTGTATATATTGTAGCTCACTCACTTTGGTACGTCTCTGGTAGGGTTTTTTTTGGTCACAGTGGCCTTGTGACGTCATTTATGACTATTGCGTCACCTGTTATGACCAGTTAAGAAGCCTACATCCGTTTATTTCCACACTCCAAATTTCATTATTATAAGTATACCCGTTCAAAAGATACGAGGGGGGGAGGGGACTTTTGACTAGCACTGTATATACATTTTATAATGTATTACATATTCTTGTGTTACATGAATGAATATCACTATTTCGAGCTGAATATCTGCTAAGATAGACTGGTTATATCCCACTCGTAATTTTGGAAATAAAAATCATGCTCAAAAGGTGATGATAGGCTGGACTAACGATACTTTGCTGGATTCAACTGCCTTTGAACAACATCTGAATAATTCGTCATTTACACGTCATCAGAGGAAACAACAGAAAACTCATTCAACGAATACGGATAATGAACAGAGCTCTAGTCCCGTCATGAGGCTCTGATTCATTTATACTTGCTTGCAGTGGGCAATAGAAGCCAGAGTATATTGTTTGGCGGTTAATGTCAAAGCTTGGCGTTCTAACCGACCGCCTTGTTTGTTTTTGATATTCGTGTGTATCTTCTGTCAATCCTTCAGACAACAAATTCGTAAGAGAAAATGTCATCGCCTGTGTTGGACAGTTAAGTCCAACAACTGATCGTGGCTAAGCCTAGCACCACTGATGATACCTATGACCCGGTTGGATCACAACAAGTGTTTCAGTTTTGGACTCCTGTTTCAACTATTTGCATGCGGCAGTGGAAGACAGAGGACGAATTTCTCTGGGGATCGATGTCGAAGCTTGGGTTTGCAACGGACCTTCTTCGGAAGTACAGTTTATTAACATTACTCTTTGGTTGAGTCTCGTGTTCACTCCTTAGCATCTTCGTCAGGTGAGATGCCATCGTCTCACTCAGGCTTGTTATTTAACTACACTTGAGTCTAGCAATTCAATCCCAGATCAGCCCAGCAACACTCATAAGACCTTGGCAAGATGGAACAGTTCTGTCCAGTGGTGAATCAAGGATATTATGTTTTCGGGCTTCGATTTTGTTATAGTTTTCTTGCAGTAATAAATGCAGTAGAAAACAAAGGACAAACCTAGTTTAGCGATTGATGTCAAAGTCAAAGATGTTTAACTAGAATGGCCTATAACATTTATTCAACATTCACAATCGGTTTCATAAGTAGGTAGCGTTTTCGAAAGGAGATAAGTGATTGCCTTCACATTCAGCATTGAAGTTGTCTCGGCTTCTCCTATAAATATGTCTTTCATCGGTATCGACCTATATTGACAAATATAGGTCGATATATTATATATATCCACATATAAGTATATGTGGATATATATGTATATCATTCGAGTGTGGTGTATTTAAACCCTGCATTTCTGATCATTGGGGTTATTATTTCGTAATGCATAAGAATTGATATTGCTGAAAGTGAGTTGTAATGTCGAATTAGAAATGAAGTTATTCGAAAGTAGAATGAGGTATTTTTGACTATGTAATGGTAAATGAAATATTTCTTGTGAAGGTGCATCGATGTGCGTATCTGACATTGATCAATTTAATTTACAAGAGAATACAATGACATATGTTAAACTTAAAAATAGTATACAATGTGACAAGAGGATCGGGAGGATGAAAAAAATGTCTCTAATCAAGCTTCATGAAATCATTCTCATTGGTGGTATCCACAATCATCTTTGGTTGATAACTGAAGCTATTTCCACACAAGCCTGGCTGTTATTCAGTATATACGCAGATTTTTAAGCTTTCTCTCAAACCAGTGTTCACCTCTGAGTATGATTTCAGTTTCAGACTAGTTTTATGTTAGTCAATACAAAAATGCTCTGCTGTTTCCGATTTGCTGGTTTCTCTCTGCTGGATATTTTTTGTACTCGCTAAAATATACTTTCAACGACCAATTGGTTTCTTCGATGTATATAACTTTCCGTATTTTCGCTGATTCCGATAAACACCATTCCTGGATGGATGATCTGCCTTTGGTGACGTAGGCTCTGATGTTAATGTCTCTAACGTAGGGAAATGTTTTTGGCGGATTCTCTTCTCCGTGAGGCTATTGTTGTTTGCTGGTCAATATCTATTTCACCAGATTTTTGGAGTAACCAATCTGTTTTAAGATTTTCCTGATCAATTTTTTGTTGAAACTTGTCTTCTTGTTACAGAGACTGAACAAACGATCACTTGAGGTGTGAATTACATGTGGTTGACGTCATGATTCAAGTAATGTTTGGTGTAAGTTAATATTATGTCCTCTCCGCTATCCCTTACACAAAAGAGGCATACTATTTGATAGTGATTTCTAAAAAAACATCCTCATTTCGAATATGTTTCTACTTTCTATATTCTCGTTCTCGAGTACTTCGGAAAAAGTGTTTTGTGAATGTTTATGTGTAGGTATGAACATTTTATACATATTTTCGGATGTATTCACAAATTCATCGAACCTTCACTTATCCTGTTTCAATTAATTATCAGTAATGAGAGTAATTTAATTTTCAACTTGCAGACCAATTTATTGTGTTTTCGGAACATAAGTAATGAACGAAAAATAACCATGAACGTATTTTACAATATTCCATTACGGTATTTACACATAACAGTTCATAAAAACGCAACTCGCCCTTCATTATAGCTTTTTCAGACGTGCATACATCAGACTTGGGCAAGAGAAATGTTAAATAAGTTCATTATAGATATTCAATAAATCACGGCTGTTTCTACCAATGAATGAATCATTATAATATAAGTAGATATGAACATGTGCAGTCGTCATTTGTGTACATATAGAAAAAGGTCGAAAAAAAAAATAGCAGTAGGATGAAATTCATTAGAAAAGAAGGGGAATATAATGAAAATTGATGAACAAATAAATTATGGGCGATCTCAGTTCCAGAAGTGGGAGGGGGTGAGTTTATACGGGTAAAAAATGGTTTATCCCGATTTCCAGCAAAACTACAAATCCAATGGAAAAAAATTGAANCAACAATATTTTTGAAGGATTTATGTTTGAAACTATCAGACGTGAAAAAGAGATCCTTTACATTTCCAGAACCTGGTTTGAGGAAATGAACGTCATGAATATTTAAATATTACCTATGAAATTACCTATGGCAACATCGCAAGAGTGAGTTTGCTTCCCAGTTCCCAGCTTATATAAAAATTTATGTGGCAAAAATAGTGAAAATAAATATAAAATTTGGTGTGAATATACCTTTTGGTGTTCTCAACCAGCACACAAGTTAGTGAAGTGATCAGTTGCATACAAATTGAGCTTTTCATCAAACATTCTTATCTCATGATGACCAAGGCTCAGGATAAACATTTACGGAGCCATTCCAGTTCTTCAAAAGGAGAACAGTCAGATTCTAAATTGAAAATACTGGATAGTGATTATATCAATGAAAACATGGACGAGTTAATAGATAAAGTATGTGAAAAATTAGATACCAAACTGGAGCATTTCAATGAAAAAATTGAAAAAATAACTGCCAATTTAGGAACGGTCGAAAACAGAGTGCAAAACATTGAAACTGATGTGCGTTCACTACAACAGACAGTAGATAAAATAGAGAGGAAAACTTTCATGAGAATCAACGAAATTTTGTAAAGAAACCAGGAAAATATGCTTGATGTAATTTGGGACTCTTTTAATCATACTCTAAAGGTAGCATGCAATGAAATAGACATAAATGATGTATTCAGAATTGGAAAACCTAAACAAAAAAATGGATTCCGAACGATTTTAGTGAAGTTCGTAACTTTGCTGAAGAAAAATGAAGTTTATTTCGCCAGAAGAAACCTCAAAAATAGTGGAATAGTAATTCACGAGGACCTATCCAAAGATCGGTATGAGTTTTTTCAAATAGCGCAGAAGAAATATGGAACCAAACACGTATGGACGATGGGAGGAAAAGTCTTTTACCAAAACAATAACGCCAAGAGGGAACTGACCAGCATAAAGGACCTGTTATCTATAACAAAGGTTATGTACTTGTTTTTGAATGGAACGTTTTTTTTCTTCTTTTGATTTTTGTGCGATTTCTAGACAAACTAGAATTTCGTTCAGTC